>JAKTUQ010000011.1:0-252500 GCA_030556775.1 Scheffersomyces quercinus | reverse complement strand
ATTTAACCATCAACGATCACGAGAATGCTGAAGAGGAGTATAATTACTATGTAACTAGCTACGTGATGTCTCACCCAACTGAAGGTGTACCTGCTTCGAAGATTAACATGCCATTCTCAAGATCATTCATTGAGAGTGTTGACGAGGACCAAGTAGAGGGACGTGCTTCTTCAGGTTTGAAGGTCTCTGTTTGTGAGAATTCATACAGATTATTCTTTGAGGCTAATTCCCATGACGAATTCACATCGAATATAGTTTACTCGAAGCAAACGGATGATGGAAAGAAGAGAGCTGACAAGGTAGATTCCTTGAAGAAGCTCGTTGATGAGAGCAATTGGGGTTGGAAGCTGAAATTGACTAAGGGCCAAGATGCAGAGCTCTTAGAGAAGAAAACAAGGGCTCTTTTAGAAGAGGGAACAGCCGCTTATCTCAAATTCAGCCCGGAGAAGGAGCCTGTTAAGGAAGCAGTAGCAGAGGCATCAATTCAAAATGCCGAGGAAAAGACGGAGTCGGCTCAAAAACCAACTGTGCATGATGCAGATGCTACTGTGGTCCAAGAAAACAACGACACCACCATTCAACAGGACGCTAATGATACCACGACTGACGAGACAATGAACCAGGACGAGGGATCCATCATTGCCGAGGGTCAGATCGACGAATCATTGGCTACCGAAGTTCCTGAGAGGAAGGAGGATTAAAACACTAGTGCTAATTTCTTGTGTACTTTAGTTACGTTATTCTTGTATATCTATGTTGGTTTGTTCAGTTCTAGTTAGGAAATTAGCTATATTTTTTTATAAATAGTATTATTATGTTTACAAGAAATGTAAATTTATGTATTAGCATTATTTATCTTCACAGGAACCTTCCTTCCGCAGCTGCCCTTGCAAGTCGTTGAGTTGCTGAACTATGTGCCAATCTCTCTCTTTGGTCCAATCTTTTGGCTACGTAAGCTTTCTCTCCCTTGACTATAAGAAGTCTTAGGATTATATCCTCGATAGATGTCTGCGCTAATATTTCTGATCTGGCTTCCTTTGCCTCTTTCATTGCAAGTTCTCTGGATTTCGCTGTCGCATTGGCTGTGATCGTCTTGTTACGGATTAAACTACCAGCTCTTGACAAACTTCCCCGCTTAGGGGTTGTCGGACCACCACGCATGTCTTCGGTGTCAAAGTTGTTTCGATTTCTCAACGCAGTCACGAAAGCGGGAGAGAGTCTATCGACTTCCAGGAATAAATAGTCGGTTTCACTATCATAATAAACTGGAAGAACTAGCAATGCCTGGTAGTGCTCATTCTTCAAATCTGCAATTGGAGGACCATTTCCATTGTTGTGAAAATGTTCTATACAAAGCCAGTTCAACCATGCAAACACTGTTTCTAGTTCGTTGTTGGTCAACAGCTTGGTCATACCAATGGAACTGGTTATGTTGGCAACTGCAGAAGAAACAGCGGACTGCCATCCAGAACCATTTGCTGATGAAGTTGCACCAGCTTGTGACAAACTAAAAGTTTTTGCACTCGCAAGCTTCGGAAGTAAAAGTTCATCTGCACTAGCCACGACGACAACCCATGTTGCTAACATGACTTTAATTAATAATTCTTCAGTCAAATAAACTGCCAATACTTCTAAGTTCATATTCAAGTAAGTCAAAAGGGGAGCCATTGCACCATGTACTTGGTCTTCTGTAGGCTTTAGGTTACCGTTATTGCCACAAATTGACTTCAAATTTGATCTGGAGAAACAATAATGGATAAAGCGAGAGAATTTCTCAACAATTAACTTAATGCATCTCTCCTGGCATCTCTTTAAGGAACGGAAAGCTCTTCCCATCACAAAAATCGCATCTATACGTTCACTTTCGACAGCAATTTCAATCAACACACGTCCTTGAGAATCTAAATCTAAATATATCTCTTGGGGGATACCGTCATGTTTAAATCTTCTTGGGTCTAGCTGCATAAGTGCTCTGCCACAAATTGAATGAGTTCCAAATCGTTCGTCCCACACAGTTGCAGAAATAGTCAAAGCAGTATTGGGGGGTAATGTAATTTCAAATTCTTCATCCCATTCAGGATTCGATGTATGGTTTATAGTTCTAGTCTTTCCGATAGTTTTTCTTGCTTCTGTATCGATCAAAGTGACGTATGGGCGCAAGTACGTATGTATACCAGGAACACTGGATGCTGTAGTCTTCAAGTTCTCGGCCTTGATCAAACGAAGCGTGACGACATGACTGATATATTTGCTCTGAGAATTTGGTTCGTAAGAATTCACAGAGTTAGAAATTTGCTCCGGGTCAATAACATCCTCCAACTTAGCTAGCTGATCCATCATCGCAGAGAGGTTGTTCAATGCAATACAAGTTTCTGGCTTGAAATTGTAGGGCTCCTCAAGGTCCAATTTGTTGGTGTTATTCTGGATATTGGAGACAACATTCTTTACTTCATCGAGCCAGCCACCCGCTTTTTTAAGCTCTGGCTTTTCTTCTAATAACGCTAACCTCTTGAGCTCTTCTTCGTCTAGGGCTTTCATTATCTTATCTGTTATGGAGCTCGCATAGTACAATGCACCGTCCGAAATGCTCTTAAGTAAAGTGGTATACACCTTCGCCAATTGATATTCGTTAGTCCAATTTAAGCTTTTCAATATTTTAAGGAACTCTTTGATAAGTGTAAAAATATCGAGGATGGAGGAGGAAAACTTTTTGCTGTCACTGTCGATGTCAATAGCTTCGTATTTATCTTTGTTTATGGCCTCTTGAACTATTTGAAGAATCTTATCTCCACTCTCTTCTACCCATGATTCAAGAAATGGATAGAAGAATTCCTCCAAATTGAATTTAAAAACCGAATTTGCACTTGCTGTTTGTATGTGAATATCTCTGATCTCACTTAAAGCCTTGTAAGCTTCGATTGCATCTCCAAATGGGACAAACTCGCCCTTATTCTTCGCGTACGCGTTAATGTGATCAAGAATATGTTTAGCATCCGCGGCAAACATCGTAGTCAAAACTGCTGCAACTACTCTAGGTACGTTCAAAAACCCTAAGAGCGGATTTTTGTATCGTTTCTGGAGAGTTTTAACATCATCCACAATGCTATCTGCTATGGTAAGAATATGCAGAATATTAAGAGTATTGTCTCGGGGTATTATGCCAACTAGCTCAGCATAATGTTGTCCAGCTATGTTAAATAGTGACTTTGAAAGCTTTTTCTCCCATTTTTTAGGGATACCTGTTTCTTCTATCTTTGCGAAGAGAGAGTCACTCTCGATATAGTCACCTAGGAATGCCAAATAAGGACCAAATTTTGGTCTGATAGTTTTACTACATATCATCAGTAAACAATTCTTAATGGAGTACATGGTTTCGTTGTACGAAAAAAGGAGATTTTTCATCCATTCGTCTTGATCTTTTAGGGACCATTGGTATTTGTCTTCCCAGTTAATTCCTCCATCTTCAATGACCTTTTTGCAGGAGTGAAACATCTTTATAGTAGCTTCTACGTCTACAGGACCAATATCTTTGACGTCGTACTTCCCTGGGTTGGGCACGATTAACTTGTCCTTCAAGGCTCCTGATAAATGACTAGCGGTGTAGATAGATGACGCTCTTGTAGTGTAATCAATTCTCCATGCTCTGGCAATTGTGGCTAATAAACTTACAGAAGGTTTGGGAAGTAGAGGCTTCTCTGGATCAGATATATCTGAAGGATTCTCACTTAATTCTAGTTGCAAACACAATTTTACCAAAGTAACATAGTATGGCCTTGCAAGTCTGGTTCGAGGAAAAATATAAAAGTCTTCGCCTTCGGGGATGGGTGGAATTGGTAGAAGTTTCATTGCTGGTGGCACCTGGTACTTTTTAGTCAAATGATCACATAGCACATTCTGTCTCTCCTTCCATGCAATGTAGCTTGAAGTAGACTCAAATGATTCCGGAGAAAGTTCTCCTAAGTCCTTCCCTATGTAAAACATCACCTGCTGAATATCTTTGTGTAGAGGTTTCTCCTGTGCTAAGTCTTTGAGTTTGAACACGTCCTGTTGTATCTTTACACTGTCTACTGAGAATAGCTTTTGTAGTAAATCTATCCATGTCAGACCCATATCAGTTATGCGGAAGGATGGTTTTGGATATTGTACATTGGTATCTTGAATCAGGAGATTTGCTAATGATGTCGAGGATGATTTTGATGCGGGTTTGGCCGGTTTAAGCGACAGTTTGGTCTCCTGGAGTTTCTCTATTATGGCCTCAGCATCCTTATCTTTAGCCAAAAGTTCTATTAATTGCAGAACAAATGTTTCTGCCTGTCTAAATGCAATTTCACTGATTTCGTGGGATGGGGTGTCGTCTAGTTTTACTAGTTCTTTGTTCGCTACAGCGACGAATTTCATCACCAAGTATTCTGGTTTGTTGATTTTTTCAAGTTCTGATTTGAAATTCGGTTTCAAGAGCTCATTGTAGAATGCAAGGAATGAACGCCTGGTCTTCTCATCGAGGCTCTTTCCTTCTTTCTTGAATGCTATGCGGTTGAGCCTTTTCTCCAAGCTTTGAAGAAGATAGGATGGCATTCTGATCTCCTTGGCATCGAGGTTTCTGGAGAGACGGTAGAATTTCAGCGAGTTTGCAGAGGATGTTGAAGAAGACGTCGTAGCAGAACCTGTAGGTGTCTGCAGTGGCGACGGTACCTTAATCGGCGTTCTGAATCTCGCTTCATTGCAATATTCTAGGATTACGATCTTTAAGACAGCCTCGTAGATCTTGGTGAGATCCACGGTGTCGTACACCTTATCATCGGCAAGAGCCAGATAAGTGGATAAACTGTGGGCCCTGTTTTCCGATTCCTTGACACGGGCAAGCATGTTAGACAAGGAATATCAAGGAATAAGGAGCAATTGGGGGTTCAGTAGTCAACTGTTGTAGATGAATGTTTTGCTTGATTGGTTTGTGTAGCGTACGCTGTTGATAGTGACGTATTGGCAGGAATGGAGTGTCGCAAAAGGTGAGATTTGACAGATCTGCGACATAAACAATAACAATGCGACAAATGATTAAAAGAGGAAGCAAAGAGCACCAAAGTTAGAGAGAGTGTCTAGACTGTTTGGTAGAGAGAGAAAATGGTTAATGAGTGTTTCTATAATACGTAGGTGAAATCTACTAAATCTAGTTGGTCATCAAGTATGAAGAAATCTAGTGTTGTTTTTTTTGTTTAGCTCATACTCATACTGAAGTGCTATTATTAGTGGGTATTGTTTCTGTCTCAGTGCTTTGTTAGTATTATTATTAGTGAGAGTGTGCCTGTGTGTGTAAGCGTGTACTACTGTATGTTCTATTATAGTTTTCTGGTGGGGTGCAGGAGAATCCATTGTTGAAGATCACAAGACACTAATTGAACCAAACCACGAATAAGATATAAAATGGCCAAAGGTAGAAAAGAAGACAATGAGTTCTCATAACATCAATTACGGGTTTTGGCTGTCAAAAACTGGTTATACTAGTGTATCTATATCCAATTCATCTGTTCTCACCATGACCATGCGCCCTTGACCATTCATATTATTTATCAATATGCTGGATATATGCGATAGATGCCAAAAGGTACAGAATATTCTGCACTGTCCACATGCGACACCATATTTTGCAACACACCGTTCCAAGATACTATTTGCAGTAGATACCATATACCAAAGTGCTTGAAGTAAAACACATGAAATGGAAATTGCAACTTTCAAATTGCAGGAACCAAGTATAACATCTTCCATATCTGGACGTTTCGACATTCTTTATTATGACCGTGCGGCGCTGTTTTCTACCACTTCTGGCAGTCAACAAGGGTGCTGGTCTAACCACACACTTCGGTGAAAAAGGTACCTAAAGTAAACAACATTGGACAAGAAGGGCGTCGTAGGATTTCGTTCCGCTGTTGCACGAAGTCTAACAAAACATTTGCCGTCATCCAGTTCACTACACTGATGGAACCTTACCCTCAACTCAATTTCACATCTCACATGCTTTACTATCCTGTTCCACAGACAGAGCCGCATGAGGATTTATGTATGGAACACTGGAACATGCTCTAAAATCCTCACTAGATCTGGTATATCTCGCTAGAGAAGCAATGGTTTGGCGAAGCCCTGTAAAGCCTCATGTAAATTGGAACACATTATCAAGGACTTTGTCTCAATCTGTCTATTGTCGTATCTACATTGTCATTTCTTTCTCTCTCGTTGTCTACGCATTTATTATGATACAGCTTTACTATTTCTAGCTAGTTTTACAAATACAAGAACTTTTAAAATGTTCTTTTCATCTTTTCCCTACTCCTCTATGCTCTCGTCGGATTCCCCCTCATCCACACCATTGTCATCATCGTCATCCTCTGAATCATAAGCATACTTCTCTTTCTTCACCAGCCCACTGCTTTTAGTCTCGCCTATTTCCTCGGGCTTAAAAATATGCTTGCTTAGGAATTTGTTCATCTCAAAAGCACCTACGGTTTCTAAACGGAATTGTTAGTATTTGCCCCTTTCCTTCAATACAATAATCATAAATACATACTCTTCTTGAATACATTCTGGAGTTTTTCGTCACAGAAAATTTGTCGTTTGTCATTGGGGTTCTGGAGTTCTCTGTCTTTTATGTACGCCCAGAGCTGCTTCACAACTTGTGGTCTTGAACATCTCGATAACCCCAAAACGTCCAGAAGTTCTGTGGACAATATCATTTCTCTATTAAATCCATTATTGACGGGCCCCTCTCTCTTCTTTCTCTCCTTCTTGGGCTTTGCTACCTTGCTGCCCTTCTTGGAGTCCGGAGTCCCACGCTTTGCTAGCACGGTTCTTGCTCGCATTACCGGCCCATTGATCTCGGACTTCAGTAATTGTGCTGCCATGAGGGCATCTTTACGTTCTATTTCCTTACGCCTCTGCTTCTCGGTCTTCTCTTCCTCCGCCCGCTTGTCCACCAAGTCGTAGTAGCGGCCTAATATCACTTCATTTATTTCTTTCTACATCAATGTTAGTGCAAATTCCGTGAAAATCGGCCCATCGTCCAAATCCCTTGTTTAACGTACCTTGTGTTGCTGTAAGTCCACCCCAAAGAGCTCTTGCAATGCATTACGAATCCTCTTGACCGTTATTTCTTCCAAATTTGCCACACTCAAAATGGCCTAGTTGCCGTGAAAACGGCTCTGTTAGTATGCTGTCACTACATGGAAACACCACTTCAAAACGAAGATACTTACATCAATGGTTGGAAGATACCTTTCAGGCTTGTACTCGCTGCTCATAGCGCCAAATCCGTTGTTTTCAGCCGTCTTAATCTTCGTTACCACTATTGCTGATAAGAACTACTTCCTTTCCACAATTGGTTACTGGTTCATTTCTTAGGCCCCTTTGAATTCTGATACCGGCTGTTAGAATGTGTGCAGGAGATATGTTTAGTAGGTTAATGGTGTACATAAGGGGAAGAGAGGAAGGGGTTAGGTTGGTTAGAGGATGCAGGTGAGGTAAATACTGGCATATGTGGATGGTGAGAGAATGAGGGCAGTTTTCTTGATGTTTTGTTCGTAGAGTTGAGGCTGGTGTAAAAGATGTGTTATTATACTAGTTACTTCTACTACTGATTTTGATATGCAAACTCTACTATGGGAGTGGGGTCTGTTACAAGCATGTTTTAAATTGTAAAATACAGCCTGATCGTTCAAGAGGCTAACAATGACAATCCAGATCCTTGCCAAGAACTAAAGAAATACTAATTGTTTGCAATCGTTTACTGTAAACAACAACCCCACTGGTCCTACACCACACTCGCCAGATCTGAAGTCCGAGAGTTTCTGGTCCATGTGGCGCTACCATCTGTAAATATTTCTGGGTATTATGGTAGCGCCGCAGACCTACCGATGCTATGTCACGTTACTTTCTTTAAGAGAACTTACTTATGTCAACTATAAGAATCAAATGCTTGGTGTATTATACAGAGGTGAATATACATAATAATATTAACTATTCCTTACATCTATGCAATAAGGCAAGAATGCAAATTGCATGTTAAAGAAGAGTTTCAAGTCTACTTCAGGGGTTGGACGTGTGTCACAGGAATCCACAGTCACGAATACCGTTAAATGATTCTAGTACTGCTACGCCATCGTTGTGACAGCATGATCTATGCAAATTTTGGAGTTAGGATTAATCAAAGCCATTCATAATAGTACACATAATGGTTTAGAGTCTAAAAATGGCATTTTGCTGAATCTTCTCGCTTACGAATTGTTCTTCAAGTTACGCTTGTGTTGTAACTCGTTCTTCTTGATTAATCTCTTTCTCTCAGCACGTCCCAAAGTTCTTGGATCTATCAACTCCTCCTCGGTGTTCTTCACCTTATCATCAACCTCAACCAACCATTGGTCGTCAAGATCTTTGTTCTTTCCCTTGTAACCCCACTTAGGAACCCACTCGCCCTTCTCTTCGTCATAAACCATCTTACCGTCCTTTGTCTTAGCCTTAATACCCTTTCTAGCAGCAAATTGTTCCCACTTGGTTGGAGCCTTGGCCTTAGGAATAGCCTTCTCTCTTGGTAATTGTGTAGTAGGTTCAGGTAACTGTATTAAGGTCATGGTGGAGTTTTGACCGGTAGAAGACCCATGAGTGTCTGTAGTAGTCTTGACTGGCAAAGACAATATCTGGTTTATCAACAACTGTACGTTGTCTCTGGTCACAGAGCTCAAGTATTGCTCTTTCTGGCTCTCATCTCTTAATTTTTCATTGTCCAAAGGATTTGGGTCAAAGGTGGCAAGGTTACCGAGGTCAAATGTGTTTGGGATAAGCTTATCCACTGTTACTGGCTTAAATTCTTTCTCGTCTGACATTCCTGATACGTGTTATATATACTATAAAGCTCTAAGAACTACTTCTTCCCTATTTCTGGGGCTCTGAAATATTTCATTAAATCGATTTTTGGGATGAGTTAAAAAAAAATTATGAGATGTCGTCAAATGTCGCGATGGCAGATGTCGTCCTGCATTATATGCTGCACTATTTATGTCGTGTTTTTGCAGTCTATTATCATACTAAATACTATATACGGGAGCTTTGGACTGAGCTTCGCCAAATCCAGACGGAAACAAGAGTCATTACGGTGATGGCTCCTCCAGCCATGACAAGGTGTTTTAAGTTTTCTTGGTCAGCGAAATCGGGCTCGGTATCGAGTCCTGGTGTGGACGCACTTGGCATTTTCGCAGCGTCTACGAGTTGGATGAATAGCTCATGCAACGAGGTGGTCCATGCTGACGAAATATGCAAAGGAGAGCCAATAAAGAGGTCTCTGGTATATTTTTCCGGCTGTACATCAGATCTCTGTTGCTGCTTATCCAAATCTGCCTTCAATGCTACAAACACTGACGGTATCTCATCGAGCATGTGCGAGTACTTTTCTCTCAAATCCACTAAGTACTGAAAGGATTCTGGATCTGAGGAATCATATGTATAGCAGATTACATCACATTGGTCCAACCTCATTTGATTTTCTAGAATCGCCGACTCGTGGTCGCCTAACTCTTCAAGAATCAAGTAGCACTGCTTTCCTCCTCTTAACTCGATATCTTTGATGCACAATCGTGGCTTGATAGTAGGAGAGTAAGTTTCACTGTATGATCCACGCAAGAACAGCTCTAATAGTGAGCTCTTCCCTGATTTGGGAGCGCCGAGAATGAAACAATTGAAGATGTTTCTATCGTTGACATTTTGGCGATAGAATTTTCCATTCTTTTGTCGCCTCTTTCTTGGTTTCGTTATTCTTAATGCTTTTACAGAGATATCCTCGTCAAACCCTAAATATCCCAAGTACTCCAATGTAGATTTGTAGTCCAAGAAAGTGGTTAAATTCCACTGTGCTAGCCACCCTTGTAATGTCACATATCCTGCCTCGTTACAGACAATAGAAGACGGAAATTGTGATTCTTGCCAAAGCTTAGGAATTCCTGGCGTCGGCCGGAATAAATTATTAAGTTCCTCCTCGTTAAGTCCACCATCATTATCTTTGTCAAACTTCAAAAACAAATCTACAAAAAATCGGTATCCTGTAGGACTCAATTCCACACTCGAATTTGGGTTTACATCGAATTTTGGGTAAAGGAATCTATCATTCAACGATAGTGAGTTCGTGTAGTGGAATGCTCTCAATATACCCCATATAGATTCATGTCTTCCCTTTAGCGCATAAATTTTGTTTAGCATGATAAAGCCATCTTCTGAAATGCCTTTGATACCTGATGAAAGGTCTGGGTATATCTTTTGGTTTATTTTCTCCAATATATTATCGTATTCCACTTCCGTGGCAGTCTTCCCAAAACACTTTTTATGTAAGTCAGAAAATTCTTCGAAGTTCAAATGACCATCCTGATCCTTATCGCATAAGAAGAAGACTCTCTTGAGAGCTGCTATGGCTGCGGGTTTGAGGTTTCCTTCCTTTGAATCAAATATTGGTGATATTGGGTGTGTAACTGTTCTCTGACACAAGTAAAAAGCTTCTACGATATTGGTATTAGTCTTAGCACTACATCTGACGCATGCCTCTATTTCTTTGAACTCGTTGATCAATGGAATGAATTCATCTGCATCCTGAGTCTTCAAACTTGATTTCAGTAATAAGTCCGATTTGTTAGCACACAATACTATAGGGAGATTAACTCCTAGCGATCTGAACATTGGCATCCAGTGTAACGAAATTCTTTCGTATGTGTAATGATCTGAGTAGACGAGCCATATCACATCTGCTCTTTTCAACTCTTTATGGAGATTTTGCATCTCAGATGAAGTGGTATCTATGATTACAGTCTTTGACGGTATATACTTCAGCACCAACTTCGTACCGGTTTCATTGAATCGTTGGAGAGCATCATCCTTCTTGGAGTGGTGTTTTTTGGACTTTTTGGCTGTGCTGCCTTCTTTACTTGAAGCGTATTCCAGAAAGCTGTTGATATAATCATCGCTAGCTATAGTTATGGGAGGCAAGACATCTTGTACAGTGGCGATCGTTTCTTTGATTAAAGAAGTAATTAGGGACGACTTGCCCACGGAGTCATCACCGCATACCACGACTCGTAAGGAATCCTGTGACATTGAAGTTAAGAGTGGTATTATACAATTGTTGAAAGATATCACTAGTTTATTTGTTAGTGAAATACGTGGGGAGACACTATTAATTTCGCCTCGCAAAGTTCTCGCTAAATCTGTTCTGTACAACAGCGAGAGGAGACCATTTAGTGAGAAAAGTTAAGAAAATCTTACGAGAATTGTGAAATTTACGAGAACTCTTAGGGAGACCAATACTGCTTCCAGTGTAGTGAGACATATCCATATATAGTTCCAAATGAATATATTCGGAAACTGTTTCGTTCAAATATCGGTCAGAATGCCACCATGAAGTACTCTGTAGATGCAAAAATAAGAACAATGCCAAAAACTACACTAATATCCTATACCTTTCGTACATTTCCAATATATACTTCATCCTCTATGGGGAAACAAGTCCCCGAATAATACACTCTAATTACTCTTCTTGTCCCTCAAATTTTCATTCCCTCTACAATTTCACGAAGGTTACTGACAAAAACATCTTCAATCGTGTCACCCTTTCCAGCAGCAACTCTTAAAACCAATTCATTCAATTCAGCTGATCCAAGAATGTCAACATGGTCCGCAGTCTTAGCACCTCCTCTAATATCGAATCTATCAGGTTCATCCTTAATCTCAACAATGGTAACCGGGATATTTGCAGGGTTGAATCTGGAGCCTGAACCCTTCTTCCACTCGTGGCACATTGAATGAGTTAATAATGAGACAGTTCCATCACCATCTCCCAAAAACACCGGGTTAGCAGCATCAGAATCAATCACCATTTTCAATTTGGTTTGCTTATCGGCCTTGGTGTATGTGTAGGCTCTCTCAGTAGCTTTTCCGACACCGTAGAAGCAATAAACTTTCAAATCAGGAGCGTTTGGTAAAGCTGCCTCCAACGGATTTGACCATTTCAGATGGTCTTGGTTATTCCGTTCAAGCTCTTGGGCTGTTTGAGCAATACCAAATGAGTATTGTTCTTTTACTCTTTTAGAATACCATGCTGGTGATTGTTCCAACAAATCATCAATACTTTGTTGAAGAGTAAGGTTGTGAGATTTTCCATCGCTAGACTTAAACCTGATGAAAGTACCGAAACTTTCATTCTTTGGACCTTGAAGATTAGGTAAGTTCTTCGTTTCTAACGTATTAGTTGGATCGTCTGGTGCAAATGTTAAATTGCCCCAGATGGTATCCCCACCCTTTGGAATCATACTGGCAACTCCACCAAAACTACGTAACATATCAACTCTCTCTCTTCTACTGAAGAACTGCTCTAATCCATACACAGCCAAAGCGTTTAATTGGACAGTATCTTTCATTTCGCCTGACAATAAAGCAGGAATTGTCTTCGGAGCACCCAAAGAAGAACCACTGATGTCTACAAATGCCTCAATGTGGTCGTTGATCCAAGTAGCACCACCGTTTCCGTAGTGTTCACCTGATGCCTCGACCCATTTCATGAAATAGTAGATAACTTGAGATCCCATTGAGTGACCCACAAGAATAGATTTCTGACCATTCAATTTATGGCTGACTTCAATTTGACTCTTGATTTTTGAAAAGTAACCATCTCTTCTCTCTAAGTCCAAATATGCCAATCTCCAGTCGTACGAGGCACTGAGCATGTTATTTGGCCCGTATCCAATTACGGCTAAGTTTTGCAAGATCTTGTTCCAAATCCAGTAACCGGCCATAAAGAAATCAGCTGCTTCGAACCCTTGGGCTGCTCTCAATTTTATATTTGGTGGGTCTAAACCCGTCTCTGTGTCAAGCATGATATGTTTTAACCAACAAGCTTTATCAAGAACCATAGTTCTTAACATGTAAAATGAGCCCCAAAGACGTTTACGGAAGTGATTGATTGAGGGGCAGTCGCCATCTACACCAACACCCCATGATTCAATTCCAGTAGAGATAACACCGGGAACCAAAACCACGTTGTACTTGTCTGTCAAGTTCTGTTGAGCCAATCTTCTTCCAACGGAAAATGATTCTGCTGATCCGTGCAATTTGTCGTCTTTCAGTTCGAATTCTGCTTCGCTTAACATGGATTGAAGACTGGTTGGCAAGATATCCTTCCAATCACTGCTTGGTAAGATTTCACGCCAATCCTCGAACAACGAAACACCTTCAAAGTTGACCAATTTGTCAAATTCGTTCTTAACACGTTCATTCTTGCTGGAAAGTACAACCGTTATCAAGAGTCCCAAGATTGCACCCAATACGAATACGAAACGCCTCGTTTCGTGCAATTTCTTCTTAAGAGGCTCTGATTTAAAGGAGCTATCCGGAGTTCCAAGGTGCGTGTGGATATGATGTCCCTCTTTCCCATCTGGTCCGGTTGTGTGGGCGGAGAACAAGTTCTCAATGTATCCTCCCGAGGAGTTCGTACTTGCCAGAACTCCACTAGAAATCCCTTGAGCATCATGATCCTGGTCCCTTGTACCTGAGTCGCCGCCTTCTTTGCTTTTTCTATTGATAAGCGAGGACATTTTCGCAGACAACGTTAGCAATCTCTTGGCAGCAAATTTGAGACGTCCTTATGTGCTCTGGTAAATCAATCGCACACTAGCTAATTCACTTTCGCTAGATGATTTCAACAACAAATGAATGCAAGAAATATAAATTTTTGAAATCTCCAGAAGTATGATGTGTATACCCCTCTATTCCCTAGTGCAGCAAAAGGACAGCAATAAGCGGGAACTAAGAACCAATTCTTTTCCTTCTGGCTCAATATCGGCTACGCTATCTACTCGATAAGCAATTACTTTCTATTCTTCTTCTTCACAGATATATATTCGTATAGACTTCCGTATTGCTACTTAAGTTTCAAAAACATGGGCATTTCATGGGCACGTGACCGTGATTGCCGTAAATGAAGGGCCCGAATTTTAGCCGGATTGGGCCGAGGCAACTGGCTGCGAATACGACACGAATCATCATGCTATATTTGCAGCGTTTAAGCGTGTTGCATGCGGTCATGGTTGGTTGAAGTCTTGAGGCCAGTAACACTTGATCTATATACTCTGGAAGAAATATAGCGTACCTTGTTGTCCAAGTTCGCAAGTTGATGAAGCATTTGTGGCCGAAGTATTGTCGTAATCATAGAAAAGATAAACTGTATGAAGAATAAACATTGTTCGAAAAGTAAAACATGGTAGGAAATAAATAAATTCGTGGAACTACATACTCTGTATCATCTATAGTTGCCCAGCAACTCTCTACATACGTACGAAAAACAAGCGATGTGAAGTGGTTAATATTGTTCCACAATCACAAGTACGTTTGAGTGGTGTAATCGTACTCAATTCCTGGCGTAACGCTAGAGATAAACTTCAAGAAAACTACCAAGTATTGATCTACCCTGGTCGTTGGCTCCTCTTCACTGGCCTTTGGCTCTTCTTCATTATTAATATCGGTCTTGTGCTCGCCTGTGATAGAGGTTTCCTTCAAAGCTTTACTCAATTCTTCCACATCCTCTTGTTTCTGTTTCTTCTTCAATTCAGAGTGTTTCATCAAAACTTTCATAACGGAGGAGTGCTTACAAGGATGAATAGACACGGATGTAGTGTTGTGTGCCACGGGCAAGTTCTCGATGGTGGCAGTTTTGTCCCTATAATCGGAATTGATATCCTCGAACATTTGCTCTGGGTTGAGTGGAATACCATTTGAGTTATAACCCACTATGTACATCTTGGGCACTCTATATGAGGTCGAATATGTTATGTATAAATCATACCTTCTCAAGTTGCCATCGGAGTTCTTGATGATATCCACATCGTCAAAATCTTCGTCCTCTCCTTCGTCGTCTTCCTCTGCATTTTCGTCTATCAAGTCATCAATATCACTAATTTCTGGTACTTTCTGCTTGGTCTGTTCGGAGTTGCTATTGCTCGAGTCAGTGACTAATTTACGAGACTTTACCCAGCCGTCTCCTTCTTCGTCTTCGTACTCTTCATCTTCTTCATCGAAGTTGACATTTCCACCACTTAAATAGTTAGATGCTCTCTGGTAGCTTGGAACATGCTTTGTGATCAAATACTGCTTATCCGGTGGTAAAAAACTCTTCTGGAATTCCTTTGGACAAGTAGACCACTGCCAAGTAGGGAACTTGGACACCAAATAATCTCCAGCTAGGACAAATTCCTCGGGGTTAATTTCACCGGTGGTGGAGAAATTCGAGGCATGACTTATCGGAGTCAAATATTCTCTCAAGGATGAGAACTTAGATCTTAACATGGCTATGTGAGTTAATGAAGGCAAATAGCGATTGGGCTTACAAATTGTGTAAGAGTGCGATTGAACTGTGGTAAAAATGTGTTGCGAGACTCAAATGTGACTGACAATCAATGTATCAGGCAACCAAACTTCTCGTAATATATCAAGGGCACTTTTTGTATCGATTGAAAACGATGGTGATGTGTAGCAATAGTAACGTCTTTCATTATCTATGAAACGATAAATAAAAAGAGGTGGGTCATCAAGGTCGTGCGCACGTCACGTACTTTATCAGTAGACTGAGGGGTGGGGATATATCGGGACGTGGAATCCTATTATTACCGTGTGTGTAATGTGTGAATGTTATAGGGAGGAAAGTTGTAGGGGATGTGGCATTGGAAACAGAAGTGGTGGGGGACTAGGAGTGAAGCGAGGATTTGGGGGTTGTTTGTTGTTAAGTGAATACTCGGTAGAGTGTGAGAATAGTGTTAGGTTAGTTTTATTAAATGTTTGTATAGACCGTGAAGCTGTGAAGCTGGTGAAGGTGAAACAGAAAAGTAGAGACAATTAATTAGTCATGAATATTTCAAGATATACCTACATCTTCTTAACATAATTGATACGGCTACAAGGATATTCTAGTTTAATACCCAACGGTCTTTTGCAAGCTGTTTACGTGAAAAGTTTGTTTTTACCATAATTTCTCAAATTTTTTACTAAATTTTCGTTTACGTGGATTTTACACTTGACATAATTGAACAACTTTTTGATGGAAAATTGTACATTTTGCAATCACGTATGCTCTAGAACGGCTAGTGTTCACGGAATGTCTTCATAAACATCACTTTTACGTCTATAACACATCACGCAACAATGGCTTCGTCTTTACTTGAACTCAATAACCTTAAACCTCATTCATTACCCAGAGCATTGACACTTCAGTGCAAATTAGGAAATTCTTTGTATACATAAACACTCGTCAACAATGGCATGGACCCGCGAGAGAATAGTTCTGCTAGTTGGAACTAAAATACGTAGCTAACTCTAACACACAATAGAGTCGTATGTGCTAGGCTTAATCCTGTAGAGTGCCTCGTAAAATTACCAAACCGGGATTGTTTGTGTTGCAAATCACAAACAATTCGCGCTGCCCAGACATCACACATACACGCTTTCCAGAGGAATGTGAGCGTGACCCAACATACGTGATCAATAAGATTTAGACTTCTATGTGTTTAGCGAGCGAGATGTTTTTGGGGATTGAAAAAGACGTGCCATGACTCGGGGGTTGGATCGGCACCTACTTAAACAGATATTTCACTTATACACAGCACCGGTTTGGTGGTTTTGGCTAGGAATTTGCTACAGACGAGGCGACGGCCAAGCCTTGGAAACGACGTCATAAAAGTGATTAGACTAAAGCGAGGAAGGGTTAAGAGCAGAGTAAGACAGGAGCCCTTAAGGGAAGGGGGAGGCAGAATCTCAAGTTTGGATCAGAAAGGAATTCGTAGTTGTTACCTGAACAAAGTACCTTAACAGTACCTGAGCAAGTGCCTTAAACTGCCGACCTGGTGCATCTCGATAATTTCTTCGATGAGGCTTCCCAGTTCTTCTTCAAACTTCTTCTCTAGTCCCGTCTGTAGGAATCGTAAGCTTGCACTACCACTATCGACTGGCGTCGCCTCTCCCACCCTCTCGTCTCGTATTGGCTGTGCTGCAACGTCAGGAACGCACTTCGACCCGTTTTGCATATAACTAACTGCAAAAAGCGTTTCGTGCCTCGCCGAAAACATAAACAATCACAACACGCTCGCGACATTTAGCTCAACGCAACGTCTGGAAAAGGCAATACCATAATATTATGCCCCAAATACCGCTCGATTCGGTGCTGCAAAACACGTAGCGACATCGTTCGGGGTGGTTGCTGAGGCTGTTCACTGGTCAGACAGGGTCGCAGCCCAACACGACACTGTATTTACTTGTTTCTATATTGACTGTTTCCGTCTGCCAGTTCTGCCGCAATTCAACCCCAGCTAGTATTGTTTGGGTTTAGCTGCAGAAACCCGCTGCCTTTGGCGTGTCGCTAATACAGCCCAACTGTATGACACCCCGAATTGCCCCAACTGCCAGACGAGCTAGTCCACTCACCACCCAAACGCGATTCTCGCAATTTGCAGTCGCATCTCCACCTCTTTCGCTTCCCAGCGGGTGGTTCCCGTATTGGTCTACTCACTGCTGCATAGTTGACACACTGTAGCACACAAAAGTCGATCTTCTTCCTCTCTAAATCAAAACAAAACCCGTGATCTTGGGGCTACTATTATTGGTATTTACTAATTACTGGATTGAATATTATTATTATTTTTATTATTATCATCGTTGTTTTTCTGGTTCAATTCTAATATATACTTCGGTTGTTCTTCCTGTTGTTCTTCTGACTGCTCTTGTTATTTGTGAATCGCTGTTGTTCGATCTTGTTTCCTTCTGGTGGTACCACTCTCCCTTACAACTCCCTATTATCGTCGCCACAACGTCCGCTCGTAGCCGCCGTTTTCAACCACCAAAAACCTCTAGTCACGTCTGTTTGTTCAAAGACCTCCAACCTAGTAACAACTACCACTCGTTTTAGCAGCTACTAAACCACCGGAGACCCGTGATCAACATCAATACTACGAACCAACCGCGTCTATCATTGCCAATCACTCTCTTAACCAAATGTCCTTAACCACCAACAGAGTCGCGTTGGCGCCTATTCACAACTCACGCTTGAACTCCAACTCCAACACCGCCAACTCAAGCCCAAAGGGACCAACTCTCAAGAACAACAAGCAGTCCAGCACTGGCCAAGTCGCGGGTCAATCGAAGCTGTTCAATGCCGCTACTTTGTCTCATAAGAGAAGTATTGCCAACAGACTCACCTTAGCCGCTTCTACCACGTCCTTAGCATTAACTCCTCTCTTCAAGAAGAGACACAGTGATCTCAGCTCCAAGTCATTCTCATTATCAGCATCCACAACATCGACCATAAGCTTACACAGAAAGTTCTCGCCAATTAAGTCCATCAGCTTCTCTGACTACAGATCCACGTCCTCAACTTGCTCTTCACCTAACTTGAAGGCCAAGCCTCGTGGAAACCAACCTAACGTGTTCAAGAATGATGCCGCTGGACTTGCCGCAACCAAGTTGAAGTTAAAGTTGCAATTGGCTCTCTACAAATTGCAGCAAAAGCAATCGAATGAGTCTACCAAGACCTTGGATACTCAGGATACCCTTCTCTTTGCTACAGAGTCCAAGACTTCCATCAAGAGGAGCATAACTCCAAACGAGTCGTCCAAGAACGCATTCCGTTCTCCTACCGCATCACCTACTCCTTCTCATGAACGCGAACCAACCAAGGTAGTTAATCAATTGCCTACACCACCAGAACCGGCTCCATACTCGTCTTCTATCAACATCAACTTGAAAACCAAGACAAAGTTGTTGAGTAAGTCCTCACCAAAGGGCAAGAATAACATCATCTCCCACCAAAATGACCGTCCCTCCTTATCCAAAATTGCATACAATAAACAGGTCAACTCCAATAGAAAGAACCAGAAGTTGAAGTTATTCCAAATCAAGAAGAACTCCATTTTCCATTCCACAAACTCTTTCACCGAGAAGAAGCAATTGCCCTTGTTAGTGAACCAAGTAAAATTGCCCAAGTTCTCTAATTCGAATTCTGACGACAAGGCCTCTGCCACCAGTTCCCTTAATATCATTACACACATGCCATCTAACCTCACTTCATTCTCGCAGAATTCATTTTTATTACCATATGCTGCAGCTTCTGTACTGGGATCTGTGTCAATTCCTTCCATCCAAATTAACGTCCCATCATCGGTAGTGGCGTCCAACGCTAACGTCGGTGTTGGTTCGTTTACGAACGGCAACTCTACATCTTTGCCATCTATCAATAAAATCTTGAAAACACCTATGAGAAGAGCCAACTCTACCCGCTTTTACCCCAACACCACTACCGCCAACCAGAACGATGACACCATCGACGAAGATAATGACATGACAATACTCAACACCACTAATAATACTACCATAAACGCATCCACCAATGCTGTAAATACTAACAGCAGCTCCATCTTGTCTGTTTTAGGCGAGAACTCCAAGTCCAGCGACGGTGCCACGGTTGACGAAGACGAAGAAGACGACAAGAACAAGACAATTATCACATCGTCTCCAATTGCCAACAACTTCGGTACTCCAAACAGCTTCAGCGTGGCCAAGTCCTTGTTGCAGTTGGGTGGTCACTGCGCATGATTGCAAAAATTGTATTGCCCGTTAAATGCAGCGCTCGTTACCTAACTGAGTGATCCATACGGGCTTTGTATTATTACGAGAAAGAATCTCATTTTCAGTTTGTTACTATGTATTAGTTTATGCGGATAATCCTATCCTTTTCATTATTATGTTTTGTATCATTCACCATCATGGCTGTCCCAGGACATCAAGACAATTAGAAAGCAGTCTTGTGATTGTTCCAACTAGCTGATTTATCTGTGTTTTGTCGTTTGTCGTTTGTTCATTGCATTTGATTTGTTTTTACCTTATTTAACATTGTTCTCAACGATGTTGACCCACATGTTCCCAATCCTTCTAACTGTTCTAGCATCAATTACCTTATAGAGTAATTATCTGTTCTAATTACACATACCTAGATATGTCAAAATATTCTTGTTTAATAATAAAATTTACATAGAGTGAAAACGTTGTTTACGATAATGTAGAATGTAGATATATTTTGGGGAGTCATATAGACAATACGAAAAGTTATAATTAGCCCACTTCTACGTCCACGTTCATTTTTAGGAGAATGGAATCTATATTTATCTAGTTGGATGAAGAATAGTAGTAAGACTTAGAACTTACCATTCAATAAGTTCTTGATCATGTCCTTACCGGTGAAGTAGACAGTTCTGCCGAAAGTTTGGAAGTCTAAAGTAGAACTCAAGGTGTCCAAAAATCCAAAAGGCAACATGGCCGGAATCCAACCCTGGGCCAACTCTAAGGCAAAGGCTTCACCAGGCATAGCGTATTGCTTGACATGACCCTTTGGTAAGTGGTGAACGTCACCTGGCAAGTAGACTTCTGGGACCGTGGCACCAGGGTAAGCAGCAAGCTGCTTTCCAGCTAAGATGGTGAAGTAGTCATCGGCGAAATGGACACCAGTGTGGCCCTCAGTTCCGATAGCGGTACCGAAGAAGATCAAGTACTCGGAGATAGAAGCATGCAAGATGAACATGGTACCCATAGCACCACCAGCGTTGTTGTAGACCCAGTCATCGAAGTTCAAGTCATTGATAATGGTTGGGTACTCGGCCTTGAGTTTGGGTGCCAATTCGATCATAATGGCGGTAGCATTGCCATCTGGGTGGTTGGCGATGACTTCTCTGGACAACTCAGCCAACTTTTCCTTATCGAATTTGTAGTTGGTAGGTAACCAGGTGTAGAACAAACGGTCCAAAATGGAGAAGAACAACACTGGGATCAATAAGTATATAGCCAATCTCATATTTACTAGGTTAACTTTTTTGCAATCACTAACTTCAAGAATAAAAGTGCTTCAAAATGCCCTAAGAAAAACAGATGCACTTACCACAATTAATATACTCCCTAAGAAAGCGAACGTATACGACACTACTTGCGACTACAAAAGAAGTACATACTTAAATATATCCATCAGGTTAACATTTCTCTGATTTTTTGCAGGTTTTTTCAGCTATACGATCGTTTACTATTTTTCTGTGTTGACAATTCGGCTGCCAGTGCTCATAGTACGCGCAATAGTGAGTGCAGGAGATTGCAAAAAAAAGAACTATGGAGGCTGTTTAGGCCATGATGCTTTTATGGGCTAGTGGTATCTATTATTAGGACATATATACCATGGATCAAGTCAATAAAAAAAGTGGCGAAGCTATACGACTAAACCTCAAATCGGGTTTAGTAGGCAAGTTCGTCACCGGTGTAGTTCAAGAATCTACCATTGTCCTTCTCGGTCAAACCGTCAACCAACTTGACAATGCCAGCACTACTGTCCTCAGGAGAAACGGAAACCTTCTCCAAAGCAGCAACGACTTCTGGAGGAGCGATTTGTCTAACTTTTGAGAACCCGTAAGAACCCATATCAGTGGAAACAAGGCCAGGGCTCACAGCGATAACGACAAATCCTTCTGGTTGCAATTCTACACTCAACTCCTTTGTGGAGAAGTTAAGAGCAGCCTTTGATTGACCGTAGGCACTTGCTGGGAAAGCAATGTACTCGGTAATAGAAGCAGCAGCAGTGGAGATAAAAACAACCTTCTTAGTTGGGCGCTTTTGCAAGTACTTGTATAAAGTTTGGAAGATCAAAACAGGGCCCAATGTGTTGGTTAAATAGTGATCAATCCAGACGTCTCTAGGAGCTTCAGTAACCTTAAAGTAAGCGTCTGCAATTGCTGCATTTGAAATGAAGACGTCGACACCATCCGTGATTTTAGTAAGTTGAGCATCCAAAGCTTCAATGGACTCCTTGTTGGAAACATCAAGTGTGACGATATGGACATTCTTGTTAGAATCAGCCAACTTCTGCAAGTCTACAGACTTGGCTACATCACGAGTAGTAGCAATGACTTTATGGTTGGCAGCAGCCAATTGCTTGACAATTGCGAAGCCGAGACCACGGTTTCCACCGGTGATAAAGTAAGTTAAGCCAGAAGACATTTTTGTATTGAGATTTAATTGGAGGTGGACAACGACAGTAGTGAGTTTATCCTATTGATAATTGTGGACTTTTATGAGAGTAGTGGGGTTTGACATTCATTTTTATAATAATACTTTTTAATTTTCAACCAATGGCTAATCGGGACAACTCCCTACTGCCTTCATATTGTACCTACATATCTATGCTTTGATATGGCTTATAAATTATTTAGTAATATTGTCCTGGACTATTTGTAAGACTTCCACATAATACTTGGGGTATGTTTTCGCCATCGCCATGTGCTGAGCTTCAAGCTGAACCAATTTAGCACCCTGAACTATTTAAAAAGCCTTCCGAAAAGTCGGCCTTATTCCCAATCCGGCCGTATGTGATTACTAAATGAATTTTGGTGAATCACTATTCTTATATACCTGAATTTTGGTGATTCACTCTCTTATGTACCTGCATGACACATAGTCTTGGTCTATTGTATATACCGTTCCTTAGTAGTAAAACTACTATACTAAATGATACTGTATGAACATTGGGCATGTTCTACAAGCGGCTCTGCCTTCCTTCGTTAATATCTACTTGGGCTGAATCTTGTAGGGCATCTGCATTATACAATAATTGCAGCCATTAATGGAACTGTGGTCCTGCAGATTACACAACTAATATCGAACACGATTCTCTGCTAAGTATTTTTCATCTATCACAAGGATAGTTCTTTCGGGGTAAGTGGCTCTAGATTAGTAAAAGAAAGCGCTAATTATATTGCATTGGAGCCATGTCGACATTATTGATAACTACAGGCGCCACGGTCACGTTTAAATTGCTTTTGGAATACGTGGTAACGGCAGAATTTATTGCCCAGCTCATAGAGATCAAAGTGAATAAACTCATAATACAGTATGGAAATGAGATAACAACGTCGAAAAAGGACGGCCACACTCACGTAAGTGAGACATACTTTAAACAGTTGTTGGCTGAACGCAATATTGAGAAACGGTTCACCTTGATAGCCGAGAAAAGGGCATCCCCCGGCGGTGGAGAAACTGCTCAAGTATTCGTATCATCTCAGTACGATTTCCAGTTGATAGCATTCCCATTTTCCAACAAAATCGACAATTACATAACTCAAGCCGACGTGGTGATATCGCATGCTGGTACTGGCTCAATTGTCGATACCTTGAGATTACAGAAGAAGCTTGTGGTTATAGTGAATGATACCCTCATGGATAACCACCAGGCAGAAATTGCCCATGAATTCACGAAATTGAACTACTGTTTAAGCTACAATGTACGAGAATTGGCCACGAAAGACCATTTGGTGAGTTCTCTTCTGGGCTTACTCAAGGAAGACATTCAATTGACACAGTTTCCAGTCAACAAGAAGAAATTCGTAGAATCCATCATTGCCGAGGAATTGGTCCATACAATATAGCGAGAATTGGCAAAAACTACATAGAAAATACATGATTCCAACCGCAATTATAACAACTCCGATATTTCAGCTTCTACATCGTTCTACCACTGTTATATACCCCCTATTTGCCGACATCGACTCTACACTTCTATAGAACACTCTTATCACATACAGCAATGTACAGGAACATACATTACTCTTTCCTTTAACGAATTTGGCGGGTGTACTTTAACTTTAGTCTTCTTCTATCTTCTCTTTATAGCAGAGGTGATACAATACCGTTGATATCATCATGTCATCGCTTGAGGAGGAAGTCACAGCTATAATATCATCAGCTGACAAGAATGACTATACAAAACTCGGTGAATTGCACCAGATACTCACCCTACATGACATCTCACAACTTAGCATACCAATAACAGATATAGACGAAGCCTACAACGTTATACTTCTTTTAATCCAAATAGAAATTGTGTTGACATATACGACTGAGTACCTGGAAGTTGATGCTCTCTTTAAGAAAGCTCTGGCTTCGCCGTACTTGAAAAACATCACAAACTCGCCATTTATACCTGATGTGAACTACAAGGAGCTCTACATCAAAGTCAAGTACAATGATCTCTTGACTGATTACCAGTATCTTGTCCAGGTGCCCAGCAACCGAAAATTAATCGATGTGATCAACAAAAAGATGCTAATAGTAAAATATATGCCGCCTAATGACGAGCTGTATGCTCCATTAACCAAACTCCTCAATTTGAAGATACTAGAATTGTGTATTATCAGTTCATATGATTTCAGGAAGCAGAATACCCTTGAGTACTTAAATAAGAATTTGATTTTAAAACATGACGAATATCCACAGGAATTGGTCCTATTGGTTCAATTGTTACAATCCAACCGTATCATTCCATATGATCTTTGGAAAGAGGTAATAGCAAGCGATTTTCGTAACAACTACCACTTGATCATCAATAAACACTTGGATTCAAAACAGTTAGTGGTTAGTTGGCTTGAAAACAACATTGTCATACTTACAAAGTACTACACTACAATCAAAATCGAGAAGATTCACCGTTTGTTCCACTTAAATGGGGATATAAATGTACAGCAAGTGGCATTGGACATGATAATCCATAAGAAATTGCCTCCTAACACACGGATTGACCAAATAAACGGAGTATTAGAATTTGGAGAGATCGAGACAAACCCTGACCAAATCCAAACTACTAAAGCAGGAGGTAATAGCATCAATGACTTGAATGGTCATATTTCTGACATTGGCCAAATAATGAATGAGATTTGCTTCAAGTTACAAGGATAGCACCCATAGAAATGAACCATCTCTCTTACTCCAACGCTGTATATTAAAGTGTATTGGCTCATACATAGCAATAAATTCCATAGCTAGATACATATTAACTACTGCACTTTTCACGATGATTGCATAACTAATCAAATTTCTTGTACTCAGTGAAGAATTGTCTGACGGTGTGAGTCAGACCAACTTCAGAGATTTCCTTGAAGTCAGAAGCGTCTAATTCGAAATCAAAGATATCCAAGAAGGACTTGATACGTTCCTCTTTGTTAGAAGTAGTGACCGGCAAAACTCCTCTTTGTAAGACCCATCTCAATAAAATCTGGCCCTCGCTCTTGTTGTACTTCTTAGCCAATTTCTCAAGAATTGGGTCCAATGGTCCGCCCTTACCTTTGGTAAGTGGACCAGATGGACCATAAGCTTCAATCAAGATGCCATTCTTGCTTGCAAACTCTACAATTCCTGGGGTTTGGTTTTGCAAGTAGGCACTGAACTCAATCTGGTTGACAACAGGCTTGTGCTTAGGGTTTGAATCCAAGATCTTCTGCAAGTCAGTAACTGCAAAATTGGAAACACCGATGTTCTTGGCCAAACCCTCGTCTTGCAATTGTTCCAAGTACTTCCATGCTTGAACAACATCGAAGCCGTGAGACTCCTTGGTGATATACGGAGTGTGGATCAAGTACAAGTCGACGTATTCCAACTTCAATCTCTTCAAACTAGCTTTCAAGGACTCATATGGATTAGGACCGTCGTTCTTCTCGAGGGAGTTTCCACCAGGCCAGTACTTGTTTGTGATAAAGATATCCTTTCTGGCGACACCAGATTGCTCAACTGCCTTTCCGATTTCAAAGTCCGTGTGATAGACTTCAGCTCCATCGATGTGGTTGAAGCCCAATTTGATGGCCTTGACCAAGGTGTCTACCAAAGCGGTGTCAATCTCGTCATTGCTAGTCTTGTACCATTTGGTACCGGTTCCGTAACCTACAGCTGGGATGGTGTTTCCGTTTGCTAATTTGAAGAACTTTCCTTGTAAAGACATGTTTGGAAGTGAAAAATGTGAAATTTCAGTGTTTTAGTCAATTGAATGGTAATTGAACGGCAAGAATGGATACTATTAGCAGACAAACTTACACTCAATTGAAGATGATATAAGTACAATAACCTCGGAAAGAGAGAGAAAGGGATATGTATATTTATAGTAGAGAAAGAGGAAATCTCGGGAGTGCGTTTAAAGGAGGAAAGTGTGGAGTCAGATTTTTCAGTGAAGTTAGTTACGATATAGAGTGATGGGTGTGGATTTTTTGTGGTGGTGGTGGTGTGGAAGCTATTATAGAGTGGGTCTGCACTACGTTAGGCATATCTGTGGTGGGTTTGAGACCTGGTATCAATATGTGAATATGTGGTGTTAATGGTGGTTCAAATGGTGGTTCAAGTGGTGGGTCCCGTGCTCGGTACTATAGAGGTTACTATCGCTGCTAATGATTTGTCATCACAGAAAGAGCAAGGAAACGGGCAGAATGTAGGCTTTTAATCGAATTATACAGTTCTAACCCAGAGTTGCCAAAGGACTGTGTAGTTGCTACTGCCATTTTCTTTACCCCTAACCTATTGATATACAGACAATGAAGTAGGATCGGTTATACACGGCACGGGCTCGGCCCAGTCTTAATTAGGTGTAACTCCGAAGTGTGGAGAGGCGACGAGGTTGAAAAGTTAGGATGGAAATGAAAGGAGAGGGTATTTCAGTATATCGAAAGGTTGCTAGTGGTATGGGAAGTATAGAGATTTGCTCTGTTTCTGTAACGATTTGTCAACTTTTTCAAGGTTTTTAATATATAATTGAGTAAAGTATGTTTTGCAGTTGTGCTTGAGAATTGGTGTCGAGCTACTTAAGTGACCACGGGTGAGTATTAATTACCTTGAAAGAATGGAGTTTGACTTGTAGTCTGGGTTGAAGTTTGGTTTCAGGCAGTACATTAAAATGTTGGTTGGTTTCGATGGAAACGATGTTTGATGTTGTTTGATGATTAGGAAGCGTTCATACGTATTGTTGCTCAGCATACATATTGATCCAGGAATGTATTTTCTATAAGACATATCGAAGGGTAATTGTGTCATCCAATGGTGCTTATTCTGTGTTACTGCCCATATAGACATACATTATCACACCTTAACAGTATCAAATGATATTGAAATTGTCTATTTACATCTATTCCTTCCAAGTTTACCTACAAATGGATATTCCATTTTCCGGAGCTGATTCCATTCTATCGACTAATTTCCTTCCTACCTCCAAAGAAACTACGATCGACATCCACATTTACCATAAATTTCCAGCTCTTCCAATAATCCTAACTCAAACCTTACCCGTCATATTCTCCCTACGTCGTATCTATCAATATGACATATTGAAAGCTACCCTCTTATCTCGCTACCTTTTGCGCGATTAGGCAGCTCGCTCCCCACCGCCTTGCCGCCGCACCGTTCTATCGAGATCGTTATCTGCCGAGATCGACAGCCAAGACCGCTATCTGTCGCTACCATTGTGATTTGGAATCAGTGAAATATTTCGTGTCGAATCTGTGTCTTTTTACTTTACAGTATTTATACCTTTTCATGAGATAAGAACACTGTTCTTAGTTGAGGCTATTGACCGTGTTTAATTGCATTTTGGCGCACTTTTCTCACCAATTGAATATAGATAACTCACGTCTACTCGATCTTCTAATAGAACTCGCTAGGCCTCGTGGTGCTATCTCATCTCGAATCCCGTTGACACGAAATTAGAGATATTGGTATTATTCCTAGTCATTAATTCAATTCCTCATCATCTTAAGACCTTTTCATATAGTTGTTCACCTAGATGTCGAATAACCCAAGAATCGGCGAAACTGCTCCGCTCTTGGCGGTGGTATCTACTCATAGCTCAGTGCTAAGCGACGAAGAAACCGATAATATATCCTACATTGACCAAAGAAGAGTGTCAATTGCATCGGCTGGTCCTGATAGAATCCCATCACCATTTGCCGTGAAGCACGCTCCAATCCACGAAAGAGATCGTTTGTCGCATAGCATTTCACATAACTCTTTACATCTTCCAGATATATCTGATCTCATATCAAATCATGATATTGCTCCGGAACCAGAGACAACCTTCAAAATAGAAGTGAAAGTCTTGCTCTACTATTCAGCCCCTTTGATTCTAACCTTTTTGTTACAGTATTCTTTAACGGTTGCCTCGGTGTTTTCAGTAGGAAGATTGGGTCCAGCTGAGTTGGCTGCTGTCAGTTTGAGTTCTATGACGGCTAACATCTCAGGATACGCTATCATACAAGGAGTTTCTACATGTCTAGACACTCTCTGTGCTCAAGCATATGGAAGAAAGGATTTCAATACGGTGGGCCTTCACTTCATAAGGTGCAACTACTTATTACTTCTTCTATTCGTTCCCATGTTCTGTTTCTGGGTATTTGGAGCAGAACCAACATTACTTGCTATAATTGGAGATGACGAAGCTCAACTTTGTCATTTAGCAGCAACGTATTTGAGAATATTGAGTTTTGGATTGCCAGGTTTTATCTTGTTCGAAAATGCAAAACATTTCCTTCAGAGTCAAGGAGTTTTCCATGCTTCTACTTACGTCTTGATAATTTGCGCCCCTTTGAACGCCTTCTTGAACTATTTGTTGGTGTGGGATAAGACTTTCGGTATAGGTTTCAGCGGCGCCCCATTATCTGTCGTTATCACAAATTGGTTAATGTGCTTCATGCTACATGCTTATATATTTTTTGTGAAGGGTTATCAATGCTGGCCCAAACAGCAGTTGCTTGATCCAGTTTACTTTAGAAATTGGACTAAGATGATAGACCTCTCTATTCCAGGCGTTTTAATGGTCGAGGCAGAATGGCTTGCTTTCGAAATTATTACTTTTACTGCATCGAAATTCGGCACGAAGGTGTTGGCTGCACAGTCCATTGTTAGCACTACCTGTGTCTTGTTGTATCAGATACCTTTTGCTATTTCAATAGCAGCATCCACTAGAGTTGCTTGGTACATTGGAGCTGCCTCAATTAAGGCTACCGAGACCGCAACTTCAGCAGCAATTACTACTTCGTTGTCCTTGGGAATCATAAATTGCTCATTCATCTACATCTTCAGAGAGTTTCTTGCATCTTTGTATACGAATGAAGAAGATGTCATTAAATTGGCAGCTAAGGTGTTAATTATTGGAGCTATTTACCAGATTAACGACTTCTTATCGTGTTCAACTGGTGGTATTCTACGTGGGCAAGGAAGACAGAAGATAGGTGGGATCTTGAATCTAATAAGTTACTATCTTATTGCCTTGCCATGTGCCTTTTTATTTGCATTTTACTTCAAGTTAGAACTCGTCGGATTATGGCTTGGTATGATCATAGCTCTCTTCTTCGTGTCAGTTTCCCAATACTACTTCGTTGCCACCAGTGACTGGGAGACAATCATCAGCGAATGTATCAATGAAGGAATATTAGAGGACGGTAATATTAGTATCGATGCACACTCCAGTGTTCCTGCAATGACATCCTCTACGTATGTGTAACATATTATTCTAATGTACATAGACAATTTTAGAATACACCATTATTATATAGCCCATTAGCCCATTATCTGTATTTAAGCCCTTGTTACGACGTAGTTCCCTAGATACCATGCGCTAGAAATTTAAATGAGCGACGAACTACCATATCAGAACTTGGCATAGAGGAATCACGATTAAGGATAAATAATGTATGAGTTGTTAACAAACCTCCGAGATTCATCTATCCTGTAACCTTCCATTCCCTAATAGTGTCTGTAGACGACGCAACATCTCATGTGCTGCAAGCAGTATCCTTAAAAATTAAGATATAACCGATAACCCTTTCTTTCCTTGCATTGTTACGCCTTCTTGTCGAGAATAACTAAAAAGTATATCACGGTAAAAGTCCACACTGCTGAGTGCAACACTGTGCCCACTTCACGCTCAAAACTGTTCACCCTCATCAAAGAAATGAGATAATGCTGTTAGTAGTAACCTCAAAGGTTAGGCTTGATGATGTTCAAGTCCTTGAACAGTAGATGTGGCGGAGGCGAAGCGCGATATTGCCGACGCGAAAGTATAGAATCCTGGTATCCATTGATAAGATATAACCATCGTCTACTTGTAATATCCGTATCGGGCTAAACATTCCACAGACCTATGGAGGTGTAGGTGGTTGATGCTGCCAATCCTCCCTTTTGCCGGCCGCAGTCTCTCTTGTAAGCATTTACGAACCAGCGTAATATATAATGACTTCATTTTTGAACGGAGAACAAATTTACGAGGTAGGATAATAGATGCACCGAACACAAACTCTAGAATGGTCACTTAGACAAACCAGCGTGGACAAGTCAAACTCGCGATTAAGAAATGTTTCATTGCAACATTCTCATTACATTTGCAACTAAATCTCACCGCGTCGGTACTATGTCAAGCCTCCCAATGCCTCAGTTCTGATCAAACACGTAACAGAATCGAAGAAAACCGATTTGGGACAACTAAGTTACGAACTCTCTTTTAGAGGCTGCTTCGTACAGCAACATGCATAAATAGCTGGCCATAAGGTGTCAAGCATGCCTTGGAGAACCAGACCTCTCTCTTTAGGATTGCAAATCACCTAGTTAATATTATACGCAAGCGAAGTATAATAATTGGGGAAATCCACGATATAGGCTTCCAGAATAGTCATGGTGGTGTGCATCTAGCATCATCTTTGCTTTAATTGTTCTTCCAAGAGTCTTATTCTGCTGTTGGCCGCCTCCAAGTCCTGCTTATACTTTGCAAGTAGTTGTTCATCTTTATCGGCCATCAGGTCAACTTCTTGTAGGACGTTGTCGCAAAGAGTCTTGATTTTTGCATCTTTGGTGGATGCCTTCACTACGCGGACTTTTTCCTTAATACTGAGTCCTGATTTGGACGTCTTAGTAGCTAAATTGCTTGATTTTTTGAGAGCCCGATATTTCACGATGAGCTTGTAATAACCCTTGTAGAACATCTGAGAATTTGTCATTTCCTTGATGTACGCCTCTTTGAGATCAAGATACTTCTGGAGAATATTACCAGGGATATTTTCCTTCTCATCCTCATTTATGCTGATGTCAACCAAATCATTCAAGTTGTGAAGGAACCTATTCTGGCTTTTCACTTGATCGATCGCCGAGTCTAGCAGAAAACCCTGACCATTATTTTTTGCTCTAAAAGTTCGTAATTCATGGCTGATTTCTTGTTGGAGATTGGCAATTTCGTCAGTTATTCGGTCGTTTTCGGTCTTGTCATCTGGCGTGATCTTGGACTTCCTGCCTGTATACCATTGCGGTTGTGTGGTAGAATCGGGTATATTCTTATTTGTTAGTAAACTGGCATGGCCAGTAGCCGGTAGAAGGCCGCTATCTGGAGCTCTATTTGCATATTTATTTTGAATCGTCGCAGCCAGGGTGCTTCGTGGAAACTTGCCTGGGTAACTACTTGGCAAGGAATAGTTGGAGACTCCTAGAGAATGGCTCGTTTTGGTGTAATTCTCCAGAATACGCTGGAAGTCACGATTCAACTCTTCATCTGAGTCGAGCTCATCATCCGAGTAGTCAATAACATCACCTGATAATCGCTCTGGAGCGTTGTCTACAGTGGACTTCAAGTTCCTGGTGTTTATGCGGCTGGTAGTGTTGTTGAAGTCAATTGTATGGTTGTAATCTATCGTCGGCTCATTAGTAAGCGGCGCAGTGTCCTCACTGGTCCCAAACAAGTACCTCCACATCCACTATAGATTTCAGGGAGGAGCTGGGTCAATTTTCAATGTTGAAGGTTAGGGGGAAGTGTAGTTACCCTTGAACTGTTGTGAAGATTCACTATCGTTCATTGTTTATAGAGAACGATATTGAAAAGTCTACTCACGTGACTTCCGGAATCGTATTTATTTTGGTCGATGCAATTAGTATGCAGAGATCTGTGTCTTCATGCATGCGTAAAGCATAATAATTATCCATAATAATGTACAGCGACAATTGGTCTTTAGAGTTGTATTGTACTGGATAAGGAATATCAATGGACTGCTCACCACAATTAAGGATTGACGCTGGCTCACTATACGGATGTGAAAAGTTTGCGATTAGCTTGCATATGTTAAGGTTTATTAGAAGTCAAAGAGACAAAGCCTACTTGTAATCATCACAAAATACACGAAAGTTTTTACATCAAAATATCAGTAACAATGGACCCACTCCACTAAATTGTACGGCGAAATAGGAGATTACCAGTGGTTCACCTTTTCAACGTTGGACCTTCTGTAAATCCTGGAAATCTATTACCGCGGCTTTTGGTGAGTGGCCATCTACCACGGCACAATAGAGCCTCTCGGTCTGCTGGAAAGTTTGAGAGTGACTTCGGGGAGCATACTCTAGGTAGAGTAGTCAGATTTTGTTGTAGCTCACGGTATAGCTGAAAAAAATCAAACGTTCGCATGATCAGCGCTAAGAATTATCCATCATCGGTTTATGTCAAAACGAGTTCTTTCCCCAAGAATACTCCATTAGCCCGTGCTACCTTTAGCCATGGAAAAAATCTTCGCCGTAGAAACTAACCACCGTTGCCGAATTCCCTATTCAAGATTTTGTTCACAACCCTTCCTCAATGTAAAAAGACATTTGAATGGGCCAATATTTTCTCAGTACCCCTTCAAAAGCTCCCCAGGTCATGATGGTAGCCCGAACGGGCAAAATATAACCCCGTTTATTTGATTGGCCTAACGTCGCCATTAGACGAGATTTCTCGTTTGACTACTAGGCCCTCAACAATGTCAGGGGAATATCTGCACTGGTGCATATAGTTTGCGGCAAAACAACCGAAAACGGTTGAGTCCCGAAAATGGAGGTTTACAGTTGCATTGTTCTTTTGTCGCTCGTCTAATCTTGATGCAAATTTTAATAGAGGAATGAAGAATCTGATACATCAAAAAGGCACAATGTAGCAAAGCTGGCCAGGGTTTCTTTGGTATGGTTCTATTGTAATTACGTAGTAACTGATTGTTTTGAAACCGACTCAGTAAAGGTTTCAGGGAGAAGCAGTAATTATACCTATTATCCAACGCCCTATTGCATTCCCATTGCATTCCCATTGCATTTACCCATCCTAATTATAAATGAGTCGAGTGGCTTTCAACTTCCGTCGAAGTGGTAGTAAGAGTGGCTACATTTGGAGGCGTTGATAGTGGGAAATTAAAAGAAAATCTAATACTGAAGGTCCTATCACCTGCAATTTATTCACTAAAGTACAACACGTAGCATATTCATACCGGTATTTCTTTATAATTCATATACTACATTACATTCCCTGTTCAAAAAGGGGGAGGGTACACATTTGCAGTGTGTTTAGAAACCCTGGAGTTCCTACATCAAACTAGTTATGCCACAGGTGTCACTACACGATTGTTTAGTAAGGTCTATACCGATATCATCCATCGTCTCAAATGTAAAAGATTATCGTATACAGTTTGTTTGTAATTAAAGATATAGCCTCGGTAGATGTTATCGGTTATTACCTTAATTACATTTAGCAAATAGTCGGGAAGATAACTGGAGATGACTTCTATTGTTAGTGAGTATTTGTAAAATATTACATAGGCTGAGTATCCCTTTACCGAACCTTTTGTTTAGATCCATTGACTAGAATACGACGAATGGCTCGAGACGAGGGTAGAATAGAAATCCACGATCGTACTTGCAATACGGAGATACTTTGAGAAGATAGGATAGCGCATAAAAATAGCATTTTTTGCATCCTACACTCCTCGATGGCCAACAATGTGAACAATGAATTCAGTTGTTTTAGAGCAGCAAGGCCTAATAATACGTTTCTATGTGGCGCCAAATAGAATGGTTGCAACTTTGTAGTTACTCTTCACCAGATTCTCAGTTCTTTGAGACCAGATATGGTTCTTTGAGAGCAGGTATAGTACATTTACAGCTGTATTGTAAACACGCAATGCATTCCATATAGGGAATTGGTCATCAGGAATGAAGATGTTGAAACATCTATGGAATTGCGTTAACTTATCGTATAGTATAATCTTTACCGCGTTCTAAAGTCACTGATGGCTAAAAACCCATCTAGAACTCAGGTCTCTCTTATCCGAACATTCTCAGCAAATGCTGCACTTCATCCAAACAGAGCATTAGACGACGAAAAATAACGTGCGCCTATATGCAAGCTCAAAATAGAGAGATACTTCTAGCCAATTTTATGGAGCCGCTTTTACAGGAGGTAAGCTATACCGGTACTATCATCGGGTGCTTTCATTGTTTTATGATATGGCAAGAAAGTCTTGACGCCTTTGGGCGAGACTTCGTCAACGGAATATGATCGTGTGGCCTGACCTATACTGTCAAAATACAAACAATAGACAATAGCTGGCCCTGCGGTGAAGTGTACTAAGGTTTGAGCTATATCATTAAAAAGCTTATAACACGGTCCAGAGTTCTTTCAAAACCATCATCGGCGAATCTCCGCCCTCTCCATCTAAAACCATCAGGCTACTCTTAGTTTTAAACGAAAAGAATAAGACAGAATGACAACCGCTTGCAAAAAATAAATAACCCCATGAAACGGTCTGATACTGTGAAGAACAGTCCACCCGTATGAGGGCACTATGGAGAATTCGGAATTCTTTGCAAATCTTGCCAAAGGCCCCTCCTACATCTGACATGCCATGATGTTTTGTTTGTTGAGACTTCATGAATGCCCCTGTATCTAACCACCACATGCATATGAGGCTAAACTTTAATTTTGTATTTTCAACTTGGGTTTATTTTTTGCAAATTATTTTTTGACATTTGTTTTTTTGATGTTTGAATTTGAGCTTTTGATGAAAATTTAAATCTTGTCATATATATAACTTCCTAAAATTCCCCATATGTCTCCAGTCCAAATGTTACGATATCATCTTTCGATTCTTCTACAAGTGTTTTTTTCTACCAGTGTTGTGTACTCTGTCTAACAAGCTTTCGGTAACCCTTCGTTCCTTTCATCAATCGCTACCCCTCATACCGCTTAGGCACACTTGCAAATAGGCATAACAAATCACATTCACCTGGTCCTCATTCATTCAAGCGGCTTGGAAGTTTTCCTTCAGTTTGAACTTTGCATATATATATTTGACGGTGTTGCTAGTCACAAACTACAACCATGTTCAATTTTCAAGAAATAGCCATGAGTGCTGCAAATCCACTCACCCCAAAATCATACAAATCCACCCCCACACAAAAGTACAGCGATGAAAACAAAGTTCCCCACTTTGTTCAATTCGACTATTCTACTGAGTTGTATGAATCTGAAATCGCCGTTCACAACCAGTCTTTAGATGAATATTACGAAGAAATACAGGAGATGATGTTGTCATTAACCGAAACTAATAGACCCAACCTTGAATTATACAAACAACAGCCGTATCTTTCTTTCGCCATCAGATCCAAACTTATAGACTTCTTACTCAAGATGTCTATAAGATTAAAGATCCTTCCGTTTGTGTTCTTCCGTGCAGTCAGAATCTTTGACAGATACTGCTCCAAGAGAATAGTCCTTTTGGACCAAGCTCAGTTAATAATAACAACTTGCTTATGGATTGCATCTAAAGTGCAAGGAGGAAATAACCACTTCGTCAATCTTAATAACTTGGAGAAGGTCCCAGCTATTAAGACTATTAATGATTTGGGTTATGGTTCAGGAGGAAAGTACTGGGGTCCTACTGAGAGATTCAGATTACCAAAGTTACACGAGTTGGTCAAACTATGTGGAGCCAAGTGTAAGTACGATCAAGGTATGTTCAAGCAAATGGAAATCCATGTCTTGTCCACATTAGATTGGTCCCTTAGCGATCCGGGTATCGAGGAGTATATTATTTCCAGCGACGAATTTAGTATAATGCCTGCTTTCAGCGATAATAACGAGTTGTTCAAAGTTAAAGAGTTTCTAAGTTACATTTGTTTGTATGCTTTTGAGTTGATTGATATCAATATCCTTGAACTCAGTCAAGTCATGATGGATTTAATCAATGAAGCATTTGAATTGCTTCCTGGTGATAGATGTTACCAGAGAGTTTTGGTTGGTAACAGCCCAGTTCAGATTGAGGGCAGCCATTACAAGTACATCAAGAGAAATATGATTAAAACTGTATTGAATGCTTCAGAGTACATCCTTAGATTATTCAACACAAAGGGTCCTCAATACTTTTACCATCAGATAAACCTTGTTTACAAACACCCATATAATACCCCAACTGGAAACTCCCCACAAATCAGAATCAACTCCATGTCGACTTCTGTATCTTCTCCATCTAAGAGAAGCAAACCTGATACCACTCCAGTTACTCCAACTACCCCAATATCTTCTATGATGCTGCAGCTGATGGTTGCTATGATGAAGAAGTTTAATAACAATAATATTAATACTAACTCATCCATATACAATGCTCAACCACGGAGCAAACTTCCATCTTTACCACAGATAAATACTCCGCCATCAAAAATTAGCAACGGCATGAACATACCTCCTCCTCATCAATTGTCCAACACAAACTACACCTTCAACTCCTCACCTATTTCGCAGTCTTCTGGTAAGATGAACATCTACAAATCTGTTAGTTACAACACTTCTCCTGCTCTCCCTCCGAAGAACAGAAATCTCTACAAGCTTCCTGTGATCAATACGCAAACGACTGGTTCACATCAGCACAACAATTCACTGGTCAGTCTTAATTCGTCTGCCAGTTCAAGGGATACACATGAAGAGAGTTCAGACCTATTTGAGTTCGACTATATCCGCAAAAATGGTGTTAGCACCCCACTAAGTGACAACGACTCTCCATTATTTCACAACGCTAAACATGCTACCACATCCGCTTTCTGATTGCGATCAGTGCGACACACCCTCAAGTTACGCATACTAATCCCTTTGCATATTCTGGACAAGCCTCCTTAAAAGGGAGCCACTCCATGAGTCTAAACTATATACATACAGCCAGCCCATCGCTATCCAAATGGTCTAGTTTCAAAATTCTTTGTTTTTATTTAATTCTCATTCATGTTCACATTCTTTCTCAATCGTTCAAGCATGTTCCAATTTTGCTTCTTTACACGAAGATTCTAAATACTCATCACATTTTTGTTATCTAGTTCCACATTCCATAGCCATATTCACCCATTTTGCACTTTATATTTAATACAAACTTACAGTTCTTGTCCTTCTTACTTCCGCCAAGCACTAATAGTGCGTTCCTGACTTGTACCACTGGTAAATGAGTATAATTACGTAGTAAACTGCTAACGAAGACTGGTGGATCTACCTGAATCAAGGCGATCAAATACGTTGATCTCTACTCTACAAGCGTTTCTTTTCGCCCATTTGTCCAGCCATCGAAAAATCCATCTCTATGAATAGGAGGTCGACAAAAAAAAGAAATAGCGCCATTACGAGCAATTCCGTTGTATAGCACAGCAGTAATTCTGGAAGCCTTTCAATTCAAAGGTACCTTGGGTAGCTGCCTCAATTTGAAGCAAGTCGAAGCAAGTCGAAGCAAGTCGAAGCAAGTCGAAGCAACCTACCGCACTGAATGAACCCTTCAATCTGTAGTCCACTAAACTATATGCTATCTATCGCCTTAGACTGCAAAATCCGGCACACAATATAACTCCACGTGACTATCGCTTCGGTTGCAACCAGCGACGTGCTGAAAAGGGCTAATTCAGCTGCAGCAGGCACCCTGGAAAGGCATACGAAGTTACCACTTAGGCAGACGAATATTCGTGTTGTATTGCAAGTGGGCTGGCGAGTCGAGAATAGCAAGTGAGCCCATGAGGGGACTACATAGTAGCACATTTCAAGTAGATTAGATCTATATAGCCTGTACCCAGCTGTTCGGTGTATCTCTAATCCTTACGATGGACCTATTTAGGATGGGCTGCGTAGGCGAAGCTGTGAGAGTTTCATATAGCCTTTAGGACAGGAGAACATGTGAGATCAACAGGTACAAGCCCCTACTGCATTCAAGGTGCTGAGAAACCCCAGTTGTCAGTTACTGACAGCACACAGTGCGTTTTTTAAGAATGGTTGCTTTACCAGGCATAAAGTGGACACAGGGGCGAGCCCCAACCAAGAAATATGTGCTTTCTAATTAACATTGCATACTGCGGGCACCTGTGATACCTGGTGTCGGCGCTCTCTCATGGGTTTACGATATCGTGGGGCCCATGATGTATCATGGTGCACAGTGGAGTGCAATCTTACCATTTCACGTACCTGCCAGTACTGCATTGCGGATCGACCTCATGCTGATTAGTCCTAAATATAGATTTAAAATCATTTGACGCACCGGATTAAGTTAGCACTATTCCATTTGTAGCTTCTGATGCGTGGGCTTGAATTTTTTTCACAGTCTTGCATCGCTATCCAGAGAAGTGCATCTTGATCTGGGAGAAGGCCTGTTGGGGCAACCCACGAACCTCATTTGATCTTAATGAAGATTCATGGTTTAAAGGATGCAAGAGCTCGGTTCATAAGATAATTGAGAGATTTTCCTGTTGAACACGGAGGATGGTTTTGGAAAGCGTGGATGTTTTGTAGATGTGAATTGCAATCCTGACTAGACGGATTTTAGGGGACGATGGCATTCGCCCGCCCAAAGGCAGTTCAACCGTCTTGACGTCACCACTTTTTGCATTGCCGTGGCCTAGGAATCGGTTCATATTCTTTTTAGACTGCTCCCACGCAATCCCACCTCCACCTCTGTTTGTACCGCGTTAACATTGAACATCTGAGAATCCCACCATTTCACCCTCCCCTGATTAAGCTAACTAGACTGCTTGTTCTTTCAGTGATACCCACCACAAGCCAACTCTACTCCTGTATAAACACACTCCTTTCTATACATCGGTACCTGAAATGAAACTCCTTTATGCCATCCCACCAAATGATCCCTACCACCACTCTTTCTTCCTCACGTGATACATACACGCACGCGAAATCTTCTTTTCTTTTTGTTTGTCTCTTGACTCTTTCTGCCGTTCTTTGTTACTCTGATTTTCGTGGATGATTCTAAAAAAAACAGTAAAGGCGTGCGCAACACAAGAAAATGGGCTCTGCTGCGTTCTCAGATGTTTATGGATGTGTAAAGTGAGAAACGGTAGCGGCTAATAATTTAATTATAGCAAATGGTGTTTTCTTTCCAGCAACGATCTGTAGCATCGAGATCATTTAGATAGAAACAGTAAGAAAATCGCGTCAGCATCGAAAGTGAACCCATAACACATCGGACCTGACTTTTGTATCGTTTCATCGCTTCTTTCTCGTTTAGCATATAGTGTTCCATCACATCATCCTTGAATCGTTGTAGTTGACAACTTGAGGTTGAATCCCACACAAAATCCATACCAAAGTCCAAGAGTATCCGGCAAATATATCATATTCGAGGCGTAATAGCAGTTCTTACATTTCGCTAGATTTAAACCAGAATCAGCAGAAAACCGCTGTTCACACACTTCCATCACCCTTCATAGACTTCTTGTTCGTGTTCCTAGTTCTGGTTGTCGTTAATCATTGATTTGACCCTCGTATTTAATTATCACTACAACTTCACATCTATCCATATCCACATTTATCATGCTTTTCCGCACATATATCATCGCAGCATCTGCGCTCTTATCATCTTTGGTGTCTGCCGACCCTAACACAGCCGAGCTCGTCGGTACCTGGTCGTCAAAGTCCAATACAGTATTCACAGGCCCAGGCTTCTACGATCCAGTCGATGAGCTTCTCATCGAGCCTGATTTACCAGGAATTTCGTACTCTTTCACTGAGGACGGTCACTACGAAGAAGCCTTGTACAGAGTTCAAGGTAACCCACAGAACCACGCTTGTCCTATCGGATCAGTGACCTACCAGCATGGAACATATGAATTATTATCCAACGGTTCTCTTGTATTAACCCCAATCGCTGTTGACGGTAGACAGTTACTCAGTGACCCTTGCGGAGGCGAACCAAACAAGTCGACATATACCAGATACGTTCAACCAACATGGTTCAAGACTTATCAAGTCTATGTAGACCCATACCATGGTAGATACACACTTCAGATCTACCAGTTCGACGGTTCCAAGATGCAGCCATTGTACTTGGCTTATAAACCACCTTTGATGCTCCCAACTTACGCATTGAACCCTACCGATGATGCCTCCAAGACAAAGAGTTCGTTGCGTAGAAAGGTAAAGAGATCTTTGGAGAACCAGTACAGAACCAATGCTGTTAGAGAGGTTACTGGGGATAAATTTGAGATCTACTGGTGGTTCTCTGTTGCTTGTTTGGGAGCTGCTTCTACGTACATTTTCATGCGTTAGACAGGGTTAACATTTGTGTATATTAGTCTTCAATAAGAGGAATCATTATTAGATGAAAGTGATATCTGTAGCACGAAAGGAGAGAGGAGGTGAATTGGGCTGAATAGGCGTGTAGTCATTGTTATAGTAGTTTGATGCCGAAGTAGGTGGAATAAAGACAACAACATTGACAGAAGTACCCTAAAGATAAATGAAAAGGAGTCTGTCTGAGTATAACCTTGGTATATCTTAGACTTGGGACAGTCTTGGATTGTCCTCCTTGTTCCGAATTTTCTTCTTCATTGCCAAGCCGTGGTTGAGACCAAATTATGTTGCATCCAAAAAGGTTGATGATTGGCCAAAGTAAGTTCAAGCTCGGTATCTCCTACCTTTCTGTCAACGTCGCCAATTGTTGATTCTGTTCATTTAGAAGAGGTTTTTCTTTTTATTTTGTGTTGTTGGATCTTTCTTTATTTACGAATGAAGTATTTTAGTACGTACTTATCATGCACTGAGATAAACTCATATTTGCAATCACAGAAAGGATGACAACGTTGTTACGACACTCATTGATGGTGCGATTAACGTTTTATTGTATTTTAATAAAATGTTAATTATTGTTATAATGTTAAAGTATCAATTCATTCTCTATTTGATTTCAGTGTAGATGTGATTTTTTTTAGTTATGTTTTGTTAATGAATGACTTTAGTCATTACAAATCAAATAGCATATCCTGTTAGCTTCACGTGTTGCAAAAGTCACAGTGAGCCAGCTTATCACAATCGATGGTCGCCTCAAAGATGCACCAATCAATTCATATGGAACAGAAAGAGCGGCTAACGACGCAAATTGGAGAAATTGGAAAAATTGGAGTTGATTTTGAAGTTGTCTTGTCTTGCTGCTTATACTCACTATTCCTTTTGTAATGTAATAATTCACTATATACCATGATGTCAATTACATGTGTGTAATATTGTGAATTTGATGAATTCAGTTTAGCAAAGTAAATATATAACTACTCTCTGGAACATTAATCTAGTTACATAAACTAGGAGATATCTCTCATCTCCAAATAAACGATATTATAAAAGGGTGCAAAAAAAGTCCTGTCCTTGAACTCTGGAACCGAAATCTTAGGCTCACAGTGTTTAACTATGCCCCAGTAATAATAACAAGGAAACCTTCATTTTTACACTATTTATTAAATATATATATATACATCTGTTCAAAAACACAACTATTTACATACCTACACTCAAACATATACCCCCAATTGCATCCACTTCAAATTACCCATCACACCAATCACACCCATCTGCCCCTGCCCTCTCTGCAACCCCTTTACTACTGTACCTTCCCCTGCACACCGCCCCCCAAGTCACTCGTTCGTGTGGAGGCAAAGAACCACACGGCGGCGCTTAATCAGCCAAGCGCAGTAATCTCTTTACAAACACATTTGTGCTGTAAAAGAATATCTATTAGTACGAGTATTTCTAGAGGACTATATTTACAGCAGTTAGTAATCTTTCTTTAGTAAGTGGTTGATACATTTACATCAGGACTGTTCGCTATAGCAGCTGAAATTTAGAAATACTATTACCAATTGAACCGGTGTTTCCTATCCATATCTCTGCCACAGCGCCATCTCGTCTTATCCTTAATAGTGATAAACGACAACTGATCTGTCATCAATCACCAGAATTTCCAACATTTCACTCCAGAATAGAGTTTCAATAGAACCATAAAGCGACCCCAATAATCCCAATATGTCCTGGTTCGGCTCCTCCTCCGAATCGACTGTCGAACTCGACAATAAGATCCAAGAGGCAACGTCCGAAGCCATCCCTAACGGAGAACTCGACCTCGCCCTAGCACTTGACGTCACCGATCTCATCAGAAGTAAACAACTCCCTGCCAAACAATGCATGAGATCTCTCAAGAAGCGTCTTGGAATGACATACTCAAACCCTAACTTACTAAGCTCGACGTTGAAGTTAGTAGACCTCTGTGTCAAGAACTGTGGAGAACACTTCCTCGTGGAAATTGCATCCAAGGAGTTCATGGATTACCTCGTTGATTTCATATTTAAAGTCCATTACGATGTTAAACACGCTTCCATCCGTAACCAGCAAGCCAAAAATGATGTTGGAGAATTGATACTCTCGTTGGTTAAGGAGTGGTCCATCCTCTTTGAAAATCAGCCTGAGTTGGCATATGTAGGTAGATGTTTCGAGCGTCTTGATGCCGAGGCATATGCCTTCCCTGACTTTGCTCAAACTTCAGCCCTTAACTCCAAATTCCTTGATACCATGGTGCCTCCTGACTGGGTGGATGATGACAAATGTATGATCTGTTACGATAAATTTACCATGATCAACAGAAAGCACCATTGTAGAGCATGTGGTGGTGTGTTTTGTCAGACTCACTCCAATAACTTCATTCCATTAGTCCTGTTGGGAATCCTGAAGCCTGTCAGAGTGTGTGATAACTGTTTAGCCAAGGAGAAACTGAAGAGTGGTCATCATGGAGGTAGCGTTAGAAGTCCTCGTCACTCCAGAAACACTTCAAGAAACTTGGATACTGCCATAAACAACGATGACGACGAAGACGAAGAATTAAAGAGAGCTATAGCATTAAGTTTACAAGATAGTGGAGTTAAGTCTACTCCAGTCGTTGTTAACTCGAATCCAATGGCTAATAGCTCTTCCAATAGACGATCCAACGCTGTCACTGATGAGGAGGATGACGATGATATCAAAGCAGCAATAGCTGCTAGTATGAAGGACTATCAAGAGCAAGAGAAGATCAGGAAACTTCAAGACGAGTATCTGAATCAGAACAATCAGAAGCCGCAGACCCAATGGGGCCAACAAAGCCAACAACCAGAAGAAGATCAATTCTATAACATTCCAATTCCACAAAATAGTGGTGCTGATTACGGACAACATCAACAGCAATTCAACAACACCACTGGCAACTTTTCTGGACCTCCTTCTCAGCACGACCCATTCAATAATAATAGAATATCTCCAGTGAGCCACATGGATCAACACAAGCGTGTTGTCGATCTCACACAGGAGGAGGAACAAAACATCAACAACTTCATCGTCTCCATGTACAAGCTTAAGAATGATCCGAAATCCGCTAGTCGTATACACGATCCAGAACTCAGTAACTTGCATACCCAGGTCTGTCCTCTAAGAGGCAAAGTTACAAAATCATTGATTTACACGGTTGAGAGACAAAAGGCATTCACTGAGTTAAATAACAAAATTTCAGCTCTTACTCGTTTATACGAGGAGTACTTAGACGCTAAGTTAAAGAAGACCTATGGAATTCAGACAAACCCAATAGTTCAAGTTCCTGGTATCAACGGCTATAGTCAGCAGGTACCACCACAGAATTTAGGCTATAATCAACAGGTTTCCGCTCAACACTCTGGTTATAGTCAACAAGTACCAGCTCAAACAACGGGTTACAGTAATGAAATCCCAAGTTATGTTCAACAAGAAAATACTGGCTACAATCAATATAATCAACAACAACCAGAGCAGCAATTTCAATCTGCGGTTGGAAGACAAGGTACAGGCTATCCTCCTAATCCATTTAGTGCACAACAAAGTGGTTATGGACAAAATTCGAACTCCGGGCAAACTCCAGTTCTGGCACAAGCAACTGTGCAATCACCTCCAAGACAAGACGCTCAGCCAAATTCGTACTACGCTTCGTACCCTCCTGAGGAGGAGTATCGCTCATCTGAAGAGATTCCACAGTACTCAGAACCAATTAAGCAAGAGACTGGAAACCAGCCGGTACAGGTCCCAACATTTTCGTATCCACCACAATCACAGGAGGAAGAGGAAAATAAATATGTTCATCCCTCATTGAATCAACAGGCTGAATTCCTGTATCCCCCAACACAACTCCAGTACGAAGCGCCACAAAGTGAACCGGAATACTCAAACTCAGACAAACAGCCACAGGGGTATCCTTCCTATCCAGAAGGTGCCCAGAAGCAACTGGCATATCCTTCCTATCCACCATATGGAGAAGAATCTACGGAAGATGAATCTGATTCTAAGAACCAATACCCTTCTGCATTAGGCAATAATTATACGGGTCAAATTGACTTGCAGCCAGTCCATCCTACAAGGGAAAATGTGCTTAGAACGAGATCTTCCGAATTGCCTCCACATGCTGTAGAAGCTGCAAGTGCTAGATTTCCACCGATTGACACAGTAGAAGAAGAGTACAAGCTGCAACACCCTGATCAAGTAGCTTCGTCAGTTCCTTACCCAGCCCAGTTTCCTTCAGTTCCATCAAATCAGGAACCGGAGAGGCAGCCCAGTCCTAAGAGATTCATTCCTGAACCAGAACCATTGATTGACATATAAGACAAGAATAGCGCATTTTATATCCTACAGATATGAATATATATTGGCGATGAATATAATAACGTTGTAATTGATATTGTCGTAGTCCTCTGTAGACCAATGACCTCTAATTATATCGTCCTAATCAGACGACTTCCAGTACTTCTTTTTCTATAACCCCACCAATCATAAGGGCCCCAAAAATTAATTGTGACTCGTAAATATTTTTTTAAACACTAGGGCTGTAGCCACGAGCACACAGCATTAAATACAAAGCCACCAATTAACACTACCTACAAGTAGTATTACCCCGTACCTTATTTTCTTTTCCACCTTTCATTGTCACTTAGAATAATGGTGTACCTCACTGCAAACTTTCTATCTTCTCCTGTCATCTTCTCTAATACTCTCTATCCTCTTGCTCTGCCTCTTCCTCTGCCTCTGCCTCGAATACTCTATCTCCTACACCCTGTCTATTATGTGCTTATGCCTGTACCATGCACCCTCACTTTATTGCTGCAGAAAAACCGTTTTCACATTTTCGCAATTGCACATTTTTCAATGAGGAATTTTCAGGTGAAAATTTGAGTCTTCAGTGAGTCTTCCGATTTGAGATTGCTTCTTCTTTCTACAACGTTATAAAGTTAGTGAAATTCCTCAGTCGAACTCGCAAGAATACTGCCCCATTAAAGTGCCAGTATCGCCCTCCACTTTATTCTTAATAGTCATAACTTTTTTAGACTAGAATACGAACGCTTCCCTTTGAAGTTACCCATTACCCCCTACGAGAGCTGCCGCTTGAGGTTCCATAAGCATTCTTACTCACCAACATCGTGAGTGATTGAAAATTAAAAAGAGAAGTTAAACACTCGCTACATCTGTCTTGTTTGTCCCCACAGAGAGAGAGGTTTATACGGATCAGTGAAAAAAAAAACTATTTATAACTGCCCTTAGTGAATCCAACCCTGGAATTATAACTCGAAGATCAAAACACTTGCTTCCAAGTTATGACCCCATCCATTGAAGTTTTCCACGATGAACAAGAAATTTTCGAATCTGCAATTGCAAATGATTCATTAATTGCCCGTTCTCGTAAATTATCGCTTTCCAGCAATGCCATGGCCAGAACTAGCGCAAGAGAGTCGCTTTCTACCGCCATCGGAAAGACCAACTTTGCTAAGACATTGATTAACGAAGCCTTGATTGAGCACATTTATGAGATCGACCATGAAGAGTGTGAAGCCGGCGAAGAGGACTCCTTCTTTGTATGCGACTTAGGTGAGGTTTACCGCTCCTTCCAAACCTGGAAACAGAAATTGCCTATGGTTCACCCTCATTACGCTGTTAAGTGTAACACCAACTTAGAAGTCATCAAATTGTTGGCCAAACTCGGTGCCAACTTCGATTGCGCTTCCAAGAATGAGATCGACACGATCTTAAACCTCGGAATCAGCCCGGAGAGAATTGTCTACGCCAACCCTTGCAAGACCAACTCTTTCATTAGACATGCTGCCAAGGCAAACGTCAATTTGACCACGGTTGACAACGCCCAAGAGTTGTACAAGTTGAAGAAGTTTCATCCCGAAGGTGGAATTTTGATTAGAATCGCAACCGACGACGAGACTGCTCAATGTAGATTATCTACTAAGTTCGGTAGTACTTTAGATGTAGCCATCAACGAGTTGTTACCTTTGGCTCATCTGTTAGGGTTGAATATTAGAGGTGTTGCTTTCCACGTGGGATCTGGAGCTAAAGACTTCGATTCCATCTACAAGGCTATTAGAGACTCTCGTGTCGTTTTCGACTCTGCCGTTACTTACGGTTTCAAAATGACCGTATTGGATATCGGTGGAGGATTTGAATTAGAGACTTTTGAGGAATCCTCCTACATGGTCAAAACCTCGTTGGATAAGTTCTTTCCTTCCGAATTCACCAATGAACAGGGTATCAAATTTGTTGCTGAACCAGGTCGGTTTATGGTCTCTAATGCTTTCACTTTGGCAGCGCATATCATTGCTCGCAGAGATATCGACCAAAAGTATGCTAAAAGCGAAAATGAGAAGGAACCAGTTCGTGCCATGGTATACATCAACGATGGTGTCTACGGTAACATGAATTGCATTTTATTCGATCACCAACACCCTCAAGCGCACGTTTTGACACACAAGAACAAGTTTTTTTATTACTCCGATAAGGAGGCTAATCAGAGCAAGATTGAGAATGATGCTGATGAAAAGGGCATGCATCACTTCTCTATTTGGGGACCAACTTGTGATGGTTTGGACTGTGTTTCAAGTAAGTGTGCTTTGAGTCAAGACGTTGAAGTAGGTGACTGGTTGTACTTCCCTAACTTAGGAGCATACACCTCGGCCGCTACAACTTCGTTTAACGGTTTAGGTGGAAGCGCACACACTATTTATGTTGCTTCCGAAGACATTTAATCTACAGATTAGTTTGCTATATAATATGCGATACTTCGTTGTACTCGTTAATTTTAGTATTTAGTTATTCTATGAATGAAGTTTTGTTTTCGTATTAACAAAAGTTAGCCTTCACTAACTTTCTAGGATTCGAACGAGATCGTAAAATATAAGATTACGCCCATATATACAGCATTTTCATTGTTTCCAAATATAGAACTGTTTCATCTAATAATACACCTTTTCGTCCAAGCTTTTTATGTCGTATGCCCGAATTCTAATTCATGATATCTGATAAGCCTCAATTGATGATCCACCATATGAGCATAATATTCACACAAAAAATCATCCAAGAGCACAATTTCTTATTCACTTCTGTCACGGTCTAGTCCCAGCCTACGACACTGTTCCCATCCTTACTAGCTCAGCCTTCATAAATTCAGGACAGCGAAGTGCCCTTTCCTCTTCACACCAGAAACCTTCATCAAAATGGCTGTGAAAGACTGCAGCACAATAGCCCGTCCAAATCGGGCGAAGTTTACGAGTCTGATCGCATACGTTCTAGACCCGATTATATAATAAGTTATCAACCCTTTTTCGACTCCGCACGACCCCATTAGCACGATTAACTTTTTTTGGAACCTTACCGGGCCCTCCTCACCGGGATTTCTTATTTGAATGATTAGCATTTGTGTCACATGGTATCGGGTCACGCTCCAGAGACTGACAGAACCTATTATTTGACAGCTAATAGAGAAGAGTAATATAGTCTGTCAATGAACAGATATGTTCAAACAGCAGATTTTGTGACACTTCTCAACGACAATTCCCAATCCTCTCCACCAAAAAAGACACTTCTACATCCACCACTACCATCTCTTCATCTCTTCTCCAACTTCTTTTCTTCCCCATCTCTTCCTGGTAATACAGCTGCCGTCACACAACGATAATCTGAACGTCGCGCTCTGTGCACAACCGGTTTTTATCCATCATTCAAAAGAGGCAACGATTGCAGTAGACGGTGTGAACTCCTTGTGTTCAATTATAAGACATCGGTAGTAACAAGAAGTATACGATCGGCGGTAAGACGAAGTTCAGTTGACACATTGATATAACTACCGTTACAAGACCTGTTTTTTTCTGCAGTAGCCTGATCGGAAGAAACCTATATCTATCGCATAGATCAGTTACATGTACCATTCGTTGTGACTGTCATTGTAATTTACAGCAGTAGACACGTTAGCAAAAAAGTCGTTTGTGCAATCGCTATACCATTAAGCACTCATAACCAGCCCAGATCTGAATTCCAAATCGTGCTGCCAAACTATTACCGTCAACTTGAAGGAAAATACAATTGTGTTTACTTCATTGTTTTACAGCATTAAACCGATAGTTGAGACGTTCACCGGTTCGTTCAAATTGGACTGTTTCAATCCATCACTTACCGTTACAATTAATTCCCCTTCTTTTAGCACAAACTACCATCCATAATGTCCCAAGCAGTGCAAAACGCTACCCAGATTTCTAACGCTTTAAACGCCCTTAAGCAGAAGAATCCTCCTCCACAAAAGGACTACTCCGTCTATGTGACCGACGAAGGTCAGACAATCCATACCAAAGAAAGAGCAGTCCCATCGGTAACGCCTCCAGCAACTTTCAAACCCACAGACGAACAATTATTTCTTCCCAATGGTCTTCCGAATTGTGCTTTCCTTAAGGACCATTTCTTTAAAGAGGGTCGTTTACACGAAGAGCAAGCCATTAGAATCGTGAGGGCTGCAACTCAGTTGCTCTCCCGCGAACCTAACTTGCTTAGAGTTCCTGCTCCTGTGACAATTTGTGGTGATGTCCATGGTCAATATTATGATCTCATGAAGCTTTTTGAGGTAGGAGGAGACCCAGAAAAGACATCATATCTCTTTTTAGGAGATTACGTCGACAGAGGCTCATTCTCTATCGAATGTCTTATCTATCTTTACGCATTGAAGTTGAACTATAATACAACATTCTGGATGCTCAGAGGTAATCACGAGTGCAAGCACTTGACCGAGTACTTCACTTTTAAATCGGAGTGTTTACACAAGTACTCTTCAAAATTATACGAGGAATGCTTGGAATCATTCAATAGTCTTCCTTTAGCAGCCATTATGAACAACCAGTTTTTCTGTGTCCATGGAGGGTTGTCACCAGAACTCAGAGGTCTTGCTGACCTTGAAGGTTTAGATAGATTCAGAGAACCGCCTACCAAGGGACTTATGTGTGACTTGTTATGGGCAGACCCTACAGAAGAATACGATGAGGACAATATGGACCAGACCTTTGTTAGGAATACGGTTAGAGGTTGTTCATATGCCTTCACATATAAAGCGTCTTGTCAATTCTTGGAACGAACTGGTCTACTTTCCATTATCAGAGCTCATGAAGCGCAAGATGCAGGTTATAGAATGTATAAAAGAACTAAAACACTTAGATTTCCGTCGTTGTTAACCATGTTTAGTGCACCCAACTATTTGGACACTTACAACAATAAAGCAGCTGTCCTCAAGTACGAGAATAATGTCATGAACATCCGTCAATTCAATGCTTCGCCTCACCCTTACTGGTTACCTCATTTCATGGATGTATTCACATGGTCATTGCCATTTGTGGGAGAGAAGGTTACCGATATGTTGGTATCTATTCTAAACATCTGCACAGAAGAAGAATTGGATGAAGAGACTCCATTGGCAGAAGATGCTATTGTCTCACCTGCCTCGGCTCCGGTAAGCCCAGTGGTCCAGGGCTTTACACTGCCTGCTAGTCCAGCACCAGCAGCGGACGACGACTCACTTGAGGCGAAGAAGCTCGCTTTGCGTAATAAAGTTATTGCTATTGGTCGTATTTCACGTATGTACCAGGTCCTTCGTCAAGAATCTGAGAGTGTGGCGCATTTGAAGGAGTTGAACAGTGGAACACTTCCTAAGGGTTCCTTGTTGAATGGTACTGACGGTTTGAAGAAGACTATTAATAACTTTGAAGATGCAAGAAAGGCAGACTTAGTTAATGAGGCATTACCTCCAACCGCTGAGGAGGTGAGGAAGCTTGAGCACGAGCGTAGTGAGAGAGTCAAGCGCGAGATTGAGAACTCAGAGAACCCCAGCCCTGTATTTCAGCGTTTGATCAGGAGATTATCACAGAATTGATGAAGTTAGGACTATTATTATTATTATTATTATTATAACTATTGAATCAGCATTTGCAGCCAATTTCTTTTTTTCATTTCAGCAGCACTATACCACTAGCCTTTTCTTTGGTTTTTCCTGTATTTATTGTTAGAGGTATTCCAGTCAATAGACTTTATCCACAATACACTGATATTAGGTATAAATTGGATTTTGTAGGAGATAGAACGGCAGAATAACCCATTCCGTGGCACTGGAAACGTGGAGATATAGATATGAGTACATCTAGCTTCCCAAAAGCCAGTATATCATCTGACTGCTAACTTGAGACTTCTGCGCTTTTACTATGAAGACACTCTCAACCCAAGTTACGCAATCCTTTTTCCTCCTAGACCTTTCTTTCTACCTCTTCCCCTAAAGCGACCTCATTTCACTCCTCCTCCACTTCTCACACTCTCAAAAACACAATATCAGCCAACATGCTCTCAATCACCATCTAGACCAATAACACTCCACCCATTACAATCATCTATTGCACCCATAACCACTGCCTATGAGGTAGTGTCCATACCCTTTTTTGCAGCTGTGGCACGCCGTGCGGCTCAATTTTTCAGAGCCCACGATGAAGAATTCACTACTGTCGTTTTAGGTTATAGATAACGTCAAGACAGGCAGCCGTATCGTAAAGCAAGAGATTTGAGGCAAGATCTGAGTCCACTGTATGGTTTGGATACGCGTGGTTGATTTTTTATAAAAGTTTTGAGTTTTTTTCTTCTTTTTATCTCGACATTCTTTACCATACAAGTAGTCATTTGTTGTATTGAAAATGGGCCCAAAGCCTAAAATCATCCACGAACAACCCAATGTGGAAAACACCATACCCGTGTCATTGTATCAGGCTTCATCGCCAGAGAAGTTCTCACTTGAAGATGATGATAAATTCGTGATATACGGAGGGGGCATATCATTCTCGATGAACATTTTGCAAAATGACCCCACCCACCAATTGGCGTTGGTTCCTGAATTGCAAGAAGTAGACTATTCAAATGTGTCGTTATTTGTGCTAAACACTTCATTCATAATATGGTTCAATTCCGGCAAAATAGGACTCGAATTGCCCTACCAATCAATAATATTACATGCATTGCACACTCTCAATAGCGAAAGTGGATCGCCTTTATTGTACCTACAAATTGTATCTAATGAGTACATTACAAGCATACCGACGGAGCCTACCGAGTACATTTCCAGTGTGGAAATCCAGATTCTGAAAAACGAAAAGTACAATAATGCCAACGAAAACCCGCTTCTTGCAAACACCACGAATACTTCCATAGAAAGTGTCTACGAAGCATTATCGAAGTGTTCTACTTTCCACTTGGACTCAGACTCTGACGAGGAGGAGGGGTCTCAATTCTTTGGTTTCGGCCAAGCTCAGGAACAGCTTCCAGCATTACAGATACCGTCCAATTGGATTTCAGCGGAAGATCACGCTATTGACGCAGATTTGGAGGAACCTGTTATTAAGAATGCAGGTTATGCAGATGATCTTGAATTCGACGACGTAGAAGAAAGCAACGAACAAGATGAAAACCACGTAGCAGGAATGAACGTGGACGTGGGATTTGCTTCGATAGCAGGAACTATCCGCAAGAGGGACGAGGACTTTTCGGGCCCAACCAAAAACAGGAGGGTCCAGCAGTGATTCATGATGGTTTAAGACTAAAAAGTGGAAAATGCTGGAACAAAATCATGAGAAATAACCAAGTCATCGTATTATGTGTCTTTGATACATCTTTCATATTGACAGCATGTTTTACATATGTATAAATACGTAATTATATAGCATTAAATGCACAAGTTGCATAGTATAAAAGAGTTGCACCCAAACCATTTCCGGGGGTAACACCGTAGAATCAGATCACGTGCATTATATATAACTTTCCTTCCCTCGCTCTATACAAAGCACTAGGCGACTACTGCAAATATTGCCAACTAGGTCAACGTATTTCCACCAGAATATCAACAAATCTACTCAAATAACCTGACAATATACTCCACCACTCATGAGGTCTCAAATATCCATTCTCTACGAATTGTACCCAATTCAATGCTCTTTTTCTCCTTCTGTTCTCTACATATCCGAAACCAACGTGCCCCCGGTTCCAACTTCCCTTATCCCCCCCCTCGAATCTCTATCTCAACCAAAAAAATCCGACCATCTCTCAGATCTGATAAACCATTTACCGCTAGGTAGTTCTTTATAGAGTGTTCTAGATAACTTCGGTCTGAGGTCCATTGTTACTTGTAGCAGCAACAATCGCATGAAGAGTGACTAGGTCACAAACAGCTTGAAATGAAAACCGCCGAAGACAAACTCCGGTTCAAAAACCACTTTTTCAAGCTCGGACAAGGAAGAGTGATCCCATCAGACCAGAACGACTACTGGTCCGTTCTCTGGAAAGAACCTGAAAACTCCGACGATATATACGAACTCCTCACCCCCTACGATGTACGAACTATCCGAGACCAAAACAGAGTCAATTTCTTGCTCCTCGTGTATCTACTCTCAAGAAGACTTATAGCCATCACTTCTGAGATAGACTCTTCACTGAAGAATATACCGATAAGCGAATTACTCAATTGCATTCGGTTTCTCACAAAATTGCTCCCATTCTTGTATGAACTTCCAGAATATGCTTCAGAGATAGAAGAGCGGCTTTTCTGGGTCCACTCGTTCGATCCAATAGTATATTTGAATTCCAAATCAGCTGTATCTACCGAAGAATCATTAGTAACTGAACAGAAGGCAGAAAAATTAACCGCTGTGCAATTGACACGAAGCTTGGTCAATTTGCTCTTCTTGCGTGGTTTCACTCTTGAAGCCCAAAGATCAAAAACAACCGCCTCGAATAAGGTCTTGAGTGTATGGGAGCCAGGTATTGGTAACTCCAGCAAGTATGCAACCCCTAATTTGATAGTCGACTCGAATCGGTCTGAAGTGTTGAAATTGCTTCTCACACTTTGCTCTGTCTCGTTCTATCAGCTGCCAGCAACTGTGATAGCATCTGGGTCAAGATTCATGACTTTATTGGTCGCAACGACCCCAAGAGTGGAGTTATTAACTCTAGTATCCTCGTTAACCAACTTGGTATGTAGATCCGCAAGATCTCTTCCGGAAGATAATGTTCTTGTTTATACCAGCAACAGTCGATTAACAGAAATGAGACACCTCTGTGTTACCTATTCCGTTCAATTGCTTACAGCTATGGTGGTATATCCGCTTCCAGCTAATGAAAACCTTTCCTTCTTGGAGGGTAGCGGCTTGGTGTCGACTCCTAAGCCGAGCAATATGGCCAGAGTGTACATGGGGAAACTACATAAGGAGTCTGAGTTACTTTTCCTTGGTTCTTACTTGATAAACATACTCAAATTACCTGTTGTGAATACTAAGGATGCAGAAGGAAATAAGTTTAACCTCATTAAGTCAGGGAACCAGCCCTCACTTTGGGCAACCGAATGCACTATGCTCATTTGGGAGCTTGTTCAGTGTAATAAGAGGTTCAGGCTTTTGGTGGCAGAGAAGTTCCTTTCTGAGCTCATGGTCGTTTTGCTCTTCTATGTCTACACTTTTTCAAACAATCAAAGTTATAAGAACTTGGTCAGAATCTGCTCATATTTAATGCTTTACTTTTCATCAGATACAAAAAATCTCGATTCGTTGTTTGAGCCGATCAACATTAAGCTCTTTGACTCTCTTCCAACTACATTCAAAATCAATCCTGCTCCAATCACCACCCGTGATTTCATTGTGACACAGATTTGCAACCTTCTATTATATTTACAAAACCCCCAGACAACATACACCTACAACAGTGCGCCCCAGCCAATTTCACTGCTTATGACTACGCTTGTGGAAATTCAGTACAACTTGATCCCTGCACTGTCAATAAAAGAGTTGAATCTCATCACCGACCCGGTCAAGAAATTGGCCAATCCAAATCCACAAGGTGGACTTTCATATTCCACTTGTTCAGCAATCACTCTACTTATAAGCAAATTTTCGTCTCGTGAATTCTTACAAGAAAAGGCTATCCATGCTGACTTATTGGCATTGTTGGTGCGTGCTGTGTGTACGGCTATATTAAAGTACCCCAAGCCGTCCAGAATGCTACTTTTTTCTATTTTAAAGAATGAGAAGGTATACGACCAGGTGTGGAACACCATATACAGCTTCAGAATAGAATATTTCAATGGCAACAAATTGAGCAGTATAGACGATAGAAACGAGGAAGAACATGAAGCTGCACAGAAAGAGCCAGAAAAGGATATCAATGCTCTCTCAACTGTGAACTCGAATACGTCAGACCGTCTTTCCATCACCTCACAGCAGCCATCATTTAATGATGGAGAAGTTGCTGAGACGAACATACTTGACTCGCCACCTCACAATAAAAACTCAATTTCAAGCATGGGAAGTAATGGCTTGAACTTAATCATCGACCCAAGTCCAGAGGAGGAAATCGAAGAGTCCCTAAGACCAAAGCTTCCCACAGGAATGTCAGAAAAGGCACGCGAAAAACTTCCGAAGGAGAGTCCCTTGAATAGAACTTGGGGTGGAAATGACTCTCTTCGCATTATTCTAACTATTGTGATACCACATCTAAAAGTGGTGTTGAAGGAGATCTGGTCCTCGCGCGAGGGCTCAAGTGTAGACAGTTACCTTTTGGTCAAACAAATCGAAGCAACAGATTTCAAAGAGGTAATAGAGAAGAACAAGGCACAAATAAACTATGACTTCCTTCCAGAGAGCCCCTTAGATCCATTGAAATTTACGTGGAGTCATCTTTCTTTGGGATGGTACACATCATTATTGTATGGTGCAATGTACAATTCTGTTGATGCTGTGAGGACTTACAGCGGAAATAGCAATAAGATTATGAAAAACATTACAACATCAATAGCATCGGTGAGCAAATTGACATCCAGCTGGACTGGCTTTATGAAACCTAATGCTGGCTCTTCGGCAACCTTAGCTAACGACACTCCTGAAATTGACGAATGGGTGAGAGCATCGCTCACTGTTGTAAATCAATGGAACCATACTGCTGTGAAACTCTTCCGAATCCAGAATTCAAACACTGACGGAATACTAGGTGCATTTAACAAACTTGGTGGAGTTAACCAAGCAGTTCCGGGTACCCCTGGTGGGGTCAATGATATGGCAAGCCATTTGGTACGGAGACTAAGTGACTTCCGTTTGAACAACAATAGTAGAGCGAGTGTAGGCTCCATACCATCAGGATTAACCACGCCAGTGGAAGAGCAAGAGCCATCCTTTGGTAAGTTTCAATCCAAAAACTCTGTTACCAGTCTCCATTCCTTGAATACATTGAATAGATCTAGAAGCAATACTCCTAGAAACTCGATTAGTTCCTCGCCACATACATAAGAGACAGTATACATTAGCATATATTAATCATAAACTCCGTAATGTAGTCGTCTTAATTCTTATTGACGATTGATAGTAATCTACAGTCAATTTACAACATAAGTTATTTTTATTCCATAATATACAATAGGGCTATATCGACTTAACGTCTTCTTCCCTTCTTTTGAACCAACTCAAAGCCGTCGTCGTCTACTATTGGACCTTGTGGCTCTTCGTCGACCTCCATGTCGTCCTCCTGTAATTCAGGGACGTCCTCATCATCTTCATCTTCATCACTATCAGAGACGTCTGGGTTGTTTGGATCCTCTTCTACATGCACTTTCTTAACGTTTTCTTTTATGTTTTGCTTGGCTTGCCATTTTTCGTAGAGTTCGTCTATCTTGGCATATTTCTGCAAAGCTACTTCCTTGTAGAACTTCATAATAAGGGCACCGATCTCCAATGCAGAGTCGTTGTCAATCTCAGTATCGAATTCGTCGACCATTGCGTACAACAAGGTCTCTTCTATCAATTGGATATCGACAATCTTCTCAGCAAATAAGTCGATGATTATACCAGATATCCAATCTCTCTTCTCTCCTGATTTAGGGCCACCCCATGAGTTTTCTACGGCAGTATTCAACTCTTCCCATTTGTAGACTGCCATGCAAACACCGAGCTCGAACTTGGCTTGTTGTTTCTCATCTCCGAATTTCAAGGACTCAACTCCTTCGGGAGCTTCGACGTAGTCAGTTGGATCTATTGCGTTCATCTTTGTCTCCACCCTCAACACAATTACAATACAAGTAGTTCATACAATTGTCTTTCAATATTGCTTGCTCAACGCCTAATCATTACCATAGAAAGGCTCATCGCAGAATAAATTTATGTGCAGAAGTGAAAAATTGACTTTTTGCGGCCGATGGTTTTTGCAGTAAGTTGAGTGGAGTGTCTTATCGGTAAGGTTAATATGGAGCAAAGGGTAAAGCCATAAAATATTTAGTCAGAGAATGCAGGTGTTGGTGGGTATGTTTGACTGGAAGCTCTGGAAGCGTGGTTGGCAGTATTAGTATCTGTGTATATGTTATTGAAAGTGTTGGTCTTATATTATTATGCAGTACAATATTTAATTTCTAATCTTTTGCTGCAAAAACCAATAATTATTTATGGATCATCACAAAAGCGTATATTAACATACTATGCATTATTGTTGTATCTACATCATCCCACTTATCTCCTTATCTCTCTTCAAGGTAGACACGATTTCTTCTTCCGAAACAGTGAGATGCACTAATCTATATCTTTCCCCAGGAACATTCTGCTGCGCTATTATACCGCTCTCTGCCAATTCGTTCACTATTCTCTTGAAACTATGAATTCTGATATTGAAATTGTTGTTGTCAAAATCGAAAATATCACTAGAATATAACATGTTCATAAGACTTGCATTGGGACCAAGCTGATTTATTATCTGGTTGCTTTCCTTCGAAGTAAACATTTGTAAAGATATTCTCATCTCGTCGATAACATCTCCTAAACTGTTCTCACCCAAACCGGACCGCTTCATACGTAAAAGTATTGCCATCAAAACTAGCTTAGATGCAAAGGGCAACGACTCTAAAAACTTAGAGATAGGAGAGTTGATTGTCTCATTAATTGCTTTTGAAATATGTGTGATAAGTATGTGGAAAGATTCTTCCTCTGGGTTTGAACCTTCTGAGTCCCTATTTGCAAGAAATTCTTGCTCTGCAATCTCTACTGCTCGTCTACAAATGGTCAACGCTCTTCTAGCATCACCAGTGACATTAGAAACCTTTCTGGATGCAAAGTTCGACGCATCCTTCGTTAAAATGACTTTCCTCTTGCTCTGTTCCGACAACATCGCCAATCTATGGGCTATGATTTCTCCCAATTGACCAAATTGGTATCCTTTAAACTCCATTCTTCTCAAACCCAATCTAGAAGAGATCTTGTTTGACAAAACTCTTTCTGGTAAGTCCATTGTGTTTGCAACAGCAATGACAATTAACTTTGAAGTCGCATAGGATGGCCAATTGAAAAAGTTATACATGACATTTTGCTTCTGTGTAACAATTTGATCTAATTCGTCCATCAAAACAACCAAAGGTTTCCTATTCTCTTCTGTACTAAAGTACTTTTCTAAAAGTATAGCAGCATTTGCAGGAGTAACCTTAAACCCACTTATTTTTTCCCAAAGAACCTCGTAGGCCACGTTAGGTGACAATAACTTTAATCCATTTATCTCAAGATAATCAAAGGGCTTTGTCGCTTCGTGCTTAACAGACTCTTGCAACTGCGCAATGACCTCACGGATGGTGGCAGTTTTTCCGATTCCAGGAGTACCACTGATGTATAAACAACATCCTGTCCCATGTTCTATTGCCTCATCTAAACTAGTGTATATGGATGCAAATTCATCCTCTCTTCCTGGCAATGATGTTACGATTTGTGATGTATGTAACTTAGCTTTGATTTCCCTAAAAGCTTCAGATGTTTTGTCCATTTCCTCGACAACTAATGTGCCCTTTCCATTAGCCTTTTTCTGAGGAGATAACGATGATAATGATGGTTTGGAAATATTTGCCGACTTTATTTTAAACCGTTGCTTTTTGGTTGGAGACAACACCGAATTCATGAAAGAAATAGATGTGTTCTCCAGAAGCCGAGCCTTGGCACGTTTTACTTTGGCAGTTGGCTTCTTTGGTGTAGCGACTTTCCTCTTTCTATTTTTACGGGTTCCTTCAAATTCGTCATCTGAATCACTCAACTTGACAGAGTCCTCGTCATTTCCTTCCTCATCTTCATTCTCTTCTTCTTCCTCCTCATTTTCAACCTCTTCCTCTTCTTCTCCCCCGACCTTATATTCATCCTCACTGTCATCTGAAATATCTTCTTCATTCAGCGAGTCAGTAAGATCAGTCGCTATAGGTGCACGCTTCTTCGACTTTTTCGTTTCGATCTTCTTTATCTTCTCTTTGATATCAACTTTCTCTTTCCTTGGGGTATTATAGGCCGATCGCACAGTTTCAGCACGGACAAATTCCACAAACTCGTTTGGATCTTTCTGAAATAAGTTGGTCAAATCCCTGTAATTTAACACATTTGTGAATTCTTCTCCTGCGGAATCGCAGCCACGTCTCACCATAAATGTATTAGGCGAATTGGAATCATCAATGACTATGTCATTAAACTCGTCCAATGACAAAACATTGACTTTATCCACAATTTCAGAAACCACTATACCTTCTAAGTACATAGTTAAGAACAATTCATTCTGGATAAGATTGTCCTTTGTCGAGTACTCCTCGACTTTGGGCAAGTCTTCATAATCGATGTCTTGAATTCTGATGAACCACGACACTACAATGTCAATGAAATTATCGTTTCCAAATTTTATTTCCTTAATAAATGCAATTTCGAGGCTGGCAGCTCCCTTTTGTTGTACCAACACAGTATCTCCTGCCTTGATCTCGAGATCATCTATTTCTCTTTTGAGAACAAGCGACTCGTTAGCAGCTTTGTTTCTACGACTGCTTCTTCTGTTAGAGACCACTCCTTTTGCTGGAGAATCTTTCTCGAGAGCTTTCGCTTCCGCGAGTATATACTCCCATCCCTTAAGATCTCTCAGGCTTTTTGCCATTGCTCAATACAATCTTGCTATCACCACAATGTCCTAATGGCGTCTACCTTTTCTATGATTATACACTCGTCTTCATTAACTAAAGCCCGATTTTGATATCGGACTGTATACAATGACACGCGAGTTTTTGCTGCAAAGATCAGCTTACGTAAGCCAATAGCTTTAGAATTGGCTGCTGTAGTGTTGTAGTGGAGTAAGTAGAGTAAGTTAATTGTGTAGTCTACAAGACTAAACGGTAATTCTGATATTATGTATTGCAATTAAGTATGCCCAGTTAAATTTTTATTTAAAGAAAAGGAAGAATTGAAAGGGTTCGTGACTTGAATCGTGGAATGAAGCTATGACGAGTAATGCAGCGGTGACAAAGCACATTCAGGAACAACAGGGATAATAGAATTGGCAGGAAGAGGCCAACTCATTGTGAAGATTCGTAGTACCTAGAAATGTTCTCTCAAATATCTTGAATGTCTTGATCTACTTGTAGATGAGAATTGGTTCCCCAATGTTATTAATTTCGTCCAAATTGAGACGCAAGTCAAATGCCTTAGACAAGATAATCTTGAATATCTTCTGTACATTGATAGAATGGCTTGTAGAACAGAAAATTACAGGAGCCTTCATCGCATGTCCAAACTTCTTGGCCTGTTGCGTTATTTCTACTTGATCCTGGTACGAGAGATCAATGAACTGATCGTATTTGGTACCAATGAGGAACGGCAATGCCGTCTTGTTGAATCCCCTGACTTGTCTATACCATTCCTTTATGGAGTTCAATGTGGATTTCCTTGTCAAGTCAAACATAAAGAGGATAGCTACAGCGTCGTTAGAAACCAACGGAAGCATATTTATGAACTCTTTTTGTCCACCCAAGTCCCAAATAGAGAACGTTATGGTGGTATTTCTGATCTGGATTTTCTTATCCATGAAGTTAACCCCCAAAGTCTGAATGTAATCTTCATCAAATGACCCCTCCACGTATTTGACCATGAGCGAAGTCTTCCCGATCTGGGAATCGCCTATTAACCCTATCTTAAGAGCGACTCTGTGTTTACTGTTAGTATACAAATCCACAAACATAACCAATGCATTGCATCATATAAGTACATACTGGTTATTTTGATCCTGTTGGCTGTCTTCCATGACTGTACTCAATTCGTTGCTGCAGCTCAAGGAACTTGCAACTGATTTCTAGAGGTGCTCTAAGGGTCTTTCGTGTAGACGTGATTCTAATCTGATCGGCTAAATGGTGTTTGTTTACATTATGATGTCGCAGAGAATTGATGAGGGCTCTGGCTGGGATGTCGTGAAGGGACTAATGTCGTCGAATGAGAGTAAAAATCATTTCAGGGCTGAGCCCTGTAGAGCTTATCAAAGCACGTGATACGCCTTTTCCAGTCACGATCGCACTCCAACCTTGTCCCCAGATACACACCTCGATGGTTGTGTGTGCGTGTGTGTACCATAATTATCTCGCAGTTCTCCCACCTTACTGTTCCTGGTGTATGGTTCCTTCTGCACACAGCAGCAACAAATTTCTCACACTCTCTGCCATAGTTAACGTTTTGTAGTCGCACTGAGTGCAACAGTCTTCGTGGAAAATTTCCATTACAGAAAAAAAGTTGAAAAAATTTAAACATTAGTCTTTTCATTAAGTGTTTCTTGAACAGATAATACCGAACTAACGTACAAACATGGCTGTTGGTAAGAACAAGAGATTGTCCAAGGGAAAGAAGGGATTGAAGAAGAAGGTCGTCGACCCATTCACCAGAAAGGACTGGTTTGACATCAAGGCCCCATCTACCTTCGAGAACAGAAACGTCGGTAAGACTTTAATCAACAGATCCACCGGTTTAAAGAACGCCGCTGATGGTTTAAAGGGCCGTGTCGTCGAGGTCTCCTTGGCTGACTTGCAAGGTTCCGAGGACCACTCTTACAGAAAGATTAAGTTGAGAGTCGACGAAGTCCAAGGTAAGAACTTGTTAACCAACTTCCACGGTTTAGACTTCACCTCCGACAAAGTAAGATCTTTAGTCAGAAAGTGGCAATCTTTGGTTGAGGCCAACGTCACTGTCAAGACCTCTGATGACTACGTCTTGAGAGTTTTCGCCATTGCCTTCACCAAGAGACAAGCCAACCAAATTAGAAAGACTACCTACGCTCAAACCTCCAAGTTGAGAGAAGTCAGAAAGAAGATGATCGAGATCATGCAAAGAGAAGTTTCTAACGTCACCTTGGCTCAATTAACCTCCAAGTTGATCCCAGAAGTCATTGGCCGTGAAATCGAAAAGTCCACTCAAACCATCTTCCCATTACAAAACGTTCACATCAGAAAGGTTAAGTTGTTGAAACAACCAAAGTTCGACTTGGGTGCTTTGTTAGCCTTACACGGTGAAGGTTCCACCGAAGAGAAGGGTAAGAAGGTCGGTGCCGGCTTCAAGGATGTTGTTTTAGAATCTGTTTAAGTCACTTATTTTACTTCTCGGTTGTACTTTGATTAGACTTGATTTAATAATTAAGAGAGGAAAATAGTAGACTTTTTATTAATTTATAAAATAGCATTAAATATATACAAAACTCAATATAACATTATATTAATATAAGAGGTTTGTAGAATATTGAAAGGAGTAAGGAATTTCTCAGGAGCCTATGGCAAGAAGTGAAAATTATTCACTAGAAAAAGCTGCAGCTTGAATTATGGAGAAACCAAGTACTCCATTCTACTTTGGTTGCTTTCTTTTATGTGGACTACAAGTGATATGAATTTTAGGGTACTTGTAAGTGGTCTTCCCAATCTCGCTTGTTAAAGCTGATTGTTGATTTGTAGTCTTGATATGACAAATATCTGATAATATTTTTTTGGAAAATGACTGCAAAATCCACCCACCTTATCATGACCACGTTACATCATGAGTTAAGGACGAGTAAATATATATGGATACATTTATGCCAATACTCCTTATCTATTGGTTTGAGATAGTTTAATTGTCTGCAACAGAAATTTACTATTATTTGAATGTTCTGACCTAGACACTTTATTTTAAAGCGTATTTGAAGTATTCATAACAGAGTATAGATTACACAACCATGGTATCTCTTGTAATATATAATGTAAGGCAATTAGAATCTCACCGGTTACCGTAAGTGGGGTTTCGGGGTCCTAAAGAAAAGGGACCGACTTTTGGTATCCACTTCATGGATCTCATTGAATTGTATGTTTTATACTATTTGGAGTAAGGATCTGATAGATTCTATTAGTTTATGCATTGGGGTGTAATTACACTACGCGATAACTTTCCTCTCGAGTCTTTTCTCCCTGCTCCCTTTTAAAGGAGATCTCGCCCCTGTAGCCTATTCCTATGAATATAATCAATCATGTACACCTTCTTCCGACATGGTTTACCATACTGCAGGTGCCTCTTATCATGGTTGAAGAGTCCAACAATTAACAAATACTTCTATAGGCGAGGCAAAAAAACATAAGTAATATCTTCAACCAGTATCTTGCAAGGTAATGAACATATAACAATATAACAATACACGACTATCAAGCCAATGTTAAAACAATCAATCGTACTCAATTCTCCTCTTTTTAGATAATTCTAGCGTAACGTCGCACTGAAAATCAGTCTAATAAACTTAACCTTTACAATAAAGCTGTCTTTCGAAATAATAATTTTTAGTTGCTGCAGAGAATAAAACCTGTCTACTTTAATTTATCCAATTGGTGCGAATATGGATATCAAAGAGTCAAACGGTGCTACGTCATTTTAAGTGCTATTCTGTATTATGCATATGTCGTAAACATGAATAACAAACGGTAGATGATGCGAGATGTGTTCGTAATAGCATTTTCCATTAATTAGCGTCACAGCAAAATGATAGTCTCGGACCATCTTGACTGTGTTATTATGGCTAATGTTACCTCGAAGATCTTTCGTAGAGGAGATATTAATATGAAAATTACGTGCATGGTGGAAGTTCATACATGCCAATTGGAGCGTAGGACTCTGATTCGTTCCAACTCTGCACCAGTTTAGGAGGCCCAAATGTGGGTCATCTTGGAGAATAGCAACAAGTTCCCCATACTGCCTGTACTACTATTTGCCGACATCCAGAGTAGATTCGAGTATCTAATTCACTACATTATTACTCAATCCTTATATTTTCAACATCGTTATTCTCTTTATGGCATCTACTTTTACCAATCTCTAGAGGTTACTAATTTATAACAATTGTAGCAACGCTTCTCAAAGTTTTGCAAAATTTTTGCAGTAATTAAACAGAATTGAGAAATGAGAGAGGAACAATAGATTGCAACTACAATATAAACGACAAGTGCCCCTGATACATTTCCTGAGTGAAAGTAAGATACAGTATCTAACTAACATTTAATTGAACAGTGCCATAGACACTTAAACTAATTGCTAGGAATTGGATCTAGCTGCAACTACCTCTATTCGAAAGGCAACTGCATCATACCTGTTGTATCTTTGTTTGGTAAGGACCTCACGGAAAATCATACTCTCCCACCAACGTCTTCTCACTGCCACACCCCTTCCTCCTTTTCTATTCCCATCTCTCTTCATCCACATACACTATATCAATAACACTATTCTGTCGTTCCCGTTGGCTATACCTGCACTTTGTGCAGGTTATTTTCCGTCGTATTAAAAGTGCATTTTGGGCAAACAATCAGCAATTAGCAAAGTACAGTCATTACGACCACTACAGTTGCTAGTGAAATCTAACCATCAGCCCCATATTTTCCCTCTCATCGCAGCCGTAATGTCAACTTTCAACAGATACGAAAACGACACCAACCTCTAGATAGAGGTCGGGTTCCCGACCCTATCTCCCCACCCCCATCTCTCACCTGGAATTTGCCCACTTAGCCTCAACCACCGGCACTGCGGCACGGGCCCCGTTACTTGTTCCATGTCCACTGTCTGTTGTTCCACTTCGCTGTCAACTGCAAGAGAACGGGCATTTCCATTAAGGGGCCGGTGCAGAGCCAGAAAATAACAATGGCATTATATCAGAGTAATACATCGAGGCAGAGGATATTTGCAGGTTGAAGTGTAACTGGCTCCTATCTTCGTGGGTAAAGTACAGGTTGAATCGTCTCTCCCTCGCCTTAACTACGTGGTTCTGTATATCGCATTATTGTTAGTCGACGCCTAACCAGCAATGTTGTTCTCGGGCATTGCACGTCTTTGCACTTTCGATCAACCCAAGTGAAATGGTATCCAGACAGTTGTTGGAACCGTTTACGTTTAGGTTCTTCATCGAAGAGTAATCGACAATTGACCGTGGACATAGAGCAATTGAGCCCAGCTTAGCACCCTGCCTTCAGCCAATTGTATACTCGACGCCTCTGCAGCGGAAAATCATGGATAAAGTACGTGTCTCCCCACTAGCAATAGCACGAATTTCAGCTTGGGCCATCATGGCGATGGCTCGTATAAAGTCGCCAATTGCACCAAATTGCACCGTTTTGATACCAATTTCGCTACTAACACCGTTCTAGGACCAAGAAATAAGCACCAACCCAAATTCGAGGAAAGAAGAAGCCCAGCAGTATAATGACAAGGTCAATGCTGACGTGCAATCGAAACTAGCTCAAGCCCCTACGGGCGAAAACGTAGTGAACAAAGGAGCAAACGAGGCCAACAATGCCACTCAGAAGTCGGGCTCGTTCTCTAACTTCAACCCAAAGGGAAGCATCAGTTCCTTTGCTTCAAAGGCTTCTAACACCTCCAAGAAAAGCATTCCAGGTGGAATTTCGTCATTCAAGCCTAGAATTAACCTCCCAGCCTCGATCCAGAACAAAATTCCATCCCAAAAGAACAGCGTATCAGCTCCATCTACTGGAAGCACAATGGCAACTGCCGTACCTCCAAGCACTTCTAAGGAAACCCTTCCACCACTGACTCCTAAAAAGGTCAGTATAAGAGACAAAACGACCTTCTCATGGCAAAATGTCGGTGTTTGGGATTATTCCTCACCTACCGACAAAGCAAAAGCTCTTAAGAACTCCAAAAACGTGGAAACCTACGTCACTGACCATTTCTATGGAGATTGGTATTGGAATTGTTCGTTGCTTATTGGTACCTGTTTCTTCTCCTGGCTTGTTGCTAGAATCGGAGGAGGAATCTTGTCACTTTTAGTTGTTCTTTTGTTCACTAATTCCATCTACCGTTCAGAGTTCAGAAGATTTAACAGAGACATCAGAGATGATATGGTTAGAATCAACGCTGGAAACCGTTTGGAAAGCGAAATCGAGACAATGGAGTGGATGAACTCGTTCTTGGATAAGTTCTGGGTTATCTATATGCCAGCATTCTCCGAGATGGTCATGCTCACGGCTAATGGAATATTGAAGGACCTAGCTCCAGGTTACGGTATCGACAAATTGACTCTTGATGAATTTACTTTAGGTTCCAAGGCCCCCAGAATTCATTCTATCAAGTCATACACCAAGAAGGGTGATGATATTGCCGAAATGGATTGGACATTCTCGTTCACACCAAATGATACCGACGGTATGACCAAAGCTGAGATAAAGAAGAAGATTGATCCTAAGGTTGCTTTAGGTGTCACTGTTGGAAAGGCATTTATCTCCAAGACATTACCTATTTTGGTTGAAGACATGTCTATGACTGGTAGATTGAAAGTCAAAATGAAGTTGTTCCTGAACTTCCCACATGTAAAGATGGTCTCCTTACAATTCTTAGAAGCTCCAACAATTGATTACAAGTTTAAACCAATGGGTGGTGACACCTTAGGTATTGACATTATGTCATTGATTCCTGGTTTGAGTACTGTTGTTAATGGTGTGATCCATTCTATCCTCCGTCCAATGTTCTACGCTCCTAACCATTTCGATATCGACGTTGAACAGATTATGGCTGCTCAATCGAACGATTCTGTCGGTGTCGTTGCAGTTACCATTAAGAGATTGACCAAGTTGAAGAATGGTAACCCAACAAAGCCAAACAGCATCAATCCTTATGTTCAATTGAAGATTTTCAACAATGCAAAGATCAACGAAAAGACCAGTGTTAAAAAGTTAATCAATGACCCAATCTTCAACGAGACCAAATACTTATTGGTCAACAAATTGGATGGAAACCACTTGAATTTTAACGTTTTCCATCTCCTTGAAGACAAGGCAGATGATCAATTAATTGGGAACTTGGACTTTCCTTTGGGAGATTTGTTACAAGAAGAAATTCACACTGATGTAGTTAAGACTTTGACGGAAAGTGGTAAAGCCGCCGGAAAGATTGAATTTGATATCAGATATTTCCCTACCATGCCACCTCACATTTTAGAAGATGGTACAAAGGAAGTTATCCTTGATACCGAAGTTGGTATATTGAAATTGAATTTACACGAAGCCAGGGACTTGGACATTTCCAAGTCTGCTCTAGGTTTATTGAACCCATACTCAGAGATCTACATCAACGATGAGTTGCTCAAGACTGGTCGTAGATTGAGAGGAACAAACGAGCCTTCTTGGGGTGAATCTTTTGAGTCATTAATTACTCAACAGTCTGAAACACAAGTTAAGGTCTTAATTAAGGACTCTGTCGAGGATAACGTAGTGGCTACATTGGATGCTAACTTGCAAGATTTGGTTTTCGAGACCAGTAGAGGTCAAGACTGGATCGAGGGTAAAGCATTTTCACCAGATGCCCCTAAACCTAAGTTCAGAATTACTGCCGACTGGAAGGCTTTGCTGATTCCTGATCACAGTCTTGTTAAGACACACGAGAATGCTTCTATCGGTGGTATTAAATTGCAATTGCACTCTGCCAAGGGTCTTAAGAACTTAGAAGCAGTTGGATTAGTTGACCCATACGTCAGAGTTTTATTGAATGGTAAATTGAGAGCTAAAACTGCCGTCCACGAAAATACGCTTGATCCAGAGTTCAATGGAGTATATTTTTTGCCTGTTGCCAACGAGCATCAACACTTTTTGCTCCAAATTATGGATGCTGAACCAGAAGGTAAGGATAGACCTTTGGGTACCGCAGCTGTCAATGTCAGTGACTTCTTGAAGAAGGACGAAAGAGGATACTGGTTGCCACACGATGGTTCAGATAACATCATCGAACAACCGGTAATCTTCGGTGGCCAACCAACTGGTAAATTGTACTTCTCTGTTTCATTCTTCCCAACTATTCCAGTGTATTCTTTATCACAGATCCAAAACAAGGATGCATACTTACAGCAATTGAAGGAGGAGGAAGAGGAAGAAAAAGCTAAAAGAGAAGCTGACGAAAAACTCTTCAAGGAAAAGCCTCACGAATACGAGTGGGTTGAGGTTGAAGAAGTTCACGTCGATGAGCCCGAGAAAATCACCATTCCATTTGAAGAGGCTATCAGGCACAGAGTTGGTAACGTTGTGGTGCATTTATTAAGTGGAAAATTTGACACTGGTGATATTTTCATTCACACTTTGTTTGATGAACAAGCATACTCCTCTGGTGTCACACCAAAGGCAGACGGTAGAGTATTGAATGTTCCATCACATGCTGAAGGTTTTATCAGAGATTTACCTGAGTCAAAATTAATCTTCAGAATTTCGAAGGTTGCCGAAATCCTTCACCAGAGTGATATTCTTTCTGAACAGATCTTCTCTACCTTGGACATTTTGAAAAAGGCTCACGCTAAGCCAATGACCTTGAGAATTCCAGAGAGAAACCAAATTGTGGTCCAATTGGAATTCATTCCATCGAACGTGACATTGCAACCATTAGACACTGTCTTGGATGTCGGTAAGCTCAGATTAGATGTCGTTGGTGCCGAGAACTTGAAATCTATGGACACCAATGGTAAGTCTGATCCATTATGTGTTGTCAAGTTGGATGGAACAGAGGTCTTCAAGACTGACAAGAAGAAGAAGAACTTGAATCCTGTTTGGAATGAGGCTGTTGAAATCAATATGTTCTCGAGATCAAACCAGAGTCTTGTTGTGGAAGTGTACGACTGGGACTTAACTCACGATTACAGATTAATTGGAGCAGGTAAGGTTGATTTGTCGACCATTGATCCATCCAAGACTCTGTCCTTGACAGTGCCATTGGATTCTCAAGGTGCTGTCAACTTGAAAGCATCATTCCTGCCGGAATACATTAGACCTAAGTTGGAAGACAAGGTGAAGGTGACCGACTTGGACCTGCTTACGGGTGGCCCAAGAAAGGTTGTTGGCAGCGCAAGTGACGCTGCAACTGGAGTTGTCGGTGGAGCTGCTGGTGTTGTAGGGGGCGCTGCCGGTGTTGTAGGTGGTGGTTTGGGTATGGCATCTGAAGGACTCAGTAAGAGTACTTCTATTCTTAAGGGTTTCCACAGACTGTCGAAGACATCTAAGAGAAAATCACATTTGGGAGAGAACCTGCAAGAGAAGAATGGTTCATCGAACACTACCAACAGTTCAGTAGATAACACTATCCCTGACACCTCATCAGAATACAGCGATGACCAAAGCCATGTCAGCATAGCTAGTCCTACTAGCCCTTCAAAGGGTAAGGACCCTAACCAGAAATCGCAGTATGCAAATGATTTGCAAAGTTTGAGGTCAGGAAAGGGAACAGCAACGAATCATCTTCCAAATCACGAAAACTTGCTACCACCGACGGCCATTCCTGGTCATGTAAGGAATGTCAGCAATTCGGACGTTGGAAGTATTGTGAGCAGTGTCAATCCTGGTGCTATTCCAGGTAGAATCAGCATTATTTCAGCTTCTGGTTTCTCTACTGAAAAGGTTGATGTCAGAACTGTGTTGAAAACTCCAACTAAAGAAAAGGAGGTGTTCAAAACCAGAAGCACCAAGATAGACAAGGCGTCTGGTGCTTACAAGTGGAACGAGAGTCTGTCATTCAAATCGGTGATTGATGGTGAGCTTCAATTTGAAGTCAGGGAGCACCATACTTTTGGTAAAAATGCGGCAATAGGTCAAGCTGTGTTACACTTAGCGGATGCAGCTAACAAATCAGACAACATTGAGTTGGCTGCCGGACCTGGTAAGTTGATTGTCAATGTCAAATATAACAGTGATTAGGCATGACGAGAAAGAAGGACGAGAGGAGTGAAAAAAGACCCCATATGAAGAAGACGATTGAATATGTTTCTTGTTTTTGTTTGATTTATATAGTTATTTGCTTTGTATTTATTTTGCTCTTATTTCAGGTCCTTAAAGAACGTTTGTATTATGTTTTCCTTGTAATAAAAGAGTTGTACTTGATTTCAATGCATGATAGCAGGGCATTCAAGAGTGATTTACTGACCCGACAGGAGCACAAGATAGATGACGATAGCCACCATTGTATGAGATTTGCGAGATAGGTGAGTAAAAGGTAGACCTAAGACATATAATTCTACCATATAGAAGAGGGGCTATTTCCGCAGACAGTGAACCAACAAATTTAAAGTTTCATTGAAATGTCCCACGAAGTTCATATAACCAAAATACTACTAACTCAATATACCAAGTGTGTCACCACTGTAGTTGCAACCCCCGTTATTTAATTGCTGCAAATTCCTGTACAGACCAACCACAATTAACAGCTGCACACATAACTCACTCACTACAACAACCGATCTCTTATGTCTCAGGTCTCAAAGTGCGTCACTATCGCACTATCTTTTTATCTCTCTCGCCTCCCGCGTGAACTCAGAAACTCTTACTCAACGCTCTCACTCAGAACTCTCACTCAGAACTCTCACTGCGCACTTTCACTCATTTCACAGATAGCCACATGACCTGTGACTGCTTTTTCTCTTCTCACGTGCGCATGACTAACTAACTCCCTCCGTCTGTACACTCCTCGCACTCTCTCACTGCTCCCTCCTCTCTTAACTATGACTGATGAACAGAAAAACAGAAATTGCCATTCCCCATGCAGTCCGCCACCATCTCCATTTCGTCCCTCCGAATTTTCGCTCTGGTGAATTTTCTGTTAGTAACGTTTGGACCAAAAAACTTTCTGGTACCAGTGTGAAAAATAGTAATAAAAAAATTTGTTAGTATTTTTTATAGGTCTACTATCTTTTCAACACTATCACCGAATAATTAGATCAAAAATGAGCCAAATTGTATGTTACAGCACACTAGAATACCAGAGAAGGATGGAACAGTAGTGGTGGCCGCGAAGCAGCGCTTTGTCGTGGATCTGCCGTTGCCGATAGTCATTGTAGAGAGATGAAGAATCGACCAGAACAAGAGTCTAGGAAGAGAAGACTTGAGGTCAAGCAAAAGTTTTCACATAATCTTACGTTCTTGCAATCATGTTTTTGAGGAATAGCAACAATACCTACATTCGATGGAAATCCCTAAATTAAACACATTGAAAATTTTTTCAAGCAATAGACGATATCAACAGTATCCAGTATCATTCCCATTACGACGATAGAATCATTACACTCAACAAATCCTCATCATAATCGAGAAATTCCCCATCGAAAAGCGTAATTGTAGAAGCGAAGATCCGTGAATACCATATATTGCCATCCTTCAATATGGATAGAACCATATATTATAACATTATACTAACTAATCTTTTAGGCTCCAAAGTGGTACCAATCAGAAGACGCTCCAGTCGCCAAGCAGACCAGAAAGACTGCTCGTCCACAAAAGTTGCGTGCCTCGTTAGTTCCAGGTACCGTCTTAATCTTGTTGGCCGGTAGATTCAGAGGTAAGAGAGTTGTTTACTTGAAGAACTTAGAAGACAACACTTTGTTGGTCTCTGGTCCATTCAAGGTCAACGGTGTTCCATTAAGAAGAGTCAACGCCCGTTACGTCATTGCCACCTCCACCCAAGTTTCTGTCGAAGGTGTTGATGTCTCCAAATTCAACGTTGAATACTTTGCCAGAGAAAAGACCCCAAGATCCAAGAAGTCCGAAGCTGACTTGTTCAACGAAGCTCAACCAAAGAAAGAAATCAAGGCCGAGAGAATCGCTGACCAAAAGTCTGTTGACGCCTCTTTGTTAGCTGAAATCAAGAAGACCCCATTATTAAAACAATACTTATCCGCTTCTTTCTCCTTGAAGAACGGTGACCGTCCACACTTATTGAAGTTTTAAGTAGCTAGAGGAAGAATTATTAACATAATTTCGATTCAAAATATTAATGTTATAGTATCATAATAAGAACAATACTATTCTTAATAGCTTTTCTTATAGTTACGAAGTTTTAGTGGTGTAAATTTTTCTCTTTGTATATTTAATACAGTTCTATACGATAATAGAGACGTAGGTTGGAATGCTGCAGTTGGTGAAGTAGCATAGTGTAGAGAGTGTGACGAAGCAGGGCTTATCTATACAAGAAATGCCATTATATTCGTACTTCAATAATCTTCTCAAGAGTTTTCACTCTCTACTTCATAAATAACCCACAGTTAACATGTTCCATACTTAACACTCTCACTGCTAAACATCAAATATAAGTACACTTGTTAAGATTTCCATAATTACCCTTAGCTAAGAACATCACATCTAGTTAAGACCATCCATAGTTAAGACCTCTCATCCTTCACATTTTTACCGTAGTTGAGAACTCATCATACTTAAGAACTCTCATAGTTAAGAACTCTCATAGTTAAGTTCTGCTTGATGCGAAATTCACATAGTTAACGCTTAACTATGGCAGGTCCATCTCGAACTCTCAATCACCTTCACCTTCAACAATACCCACCAATTATACCCATTTTTACGAAATAGCTCCCATATATATCCACAACACTGCGATAACCTATGTATGATAGTATTTCCACAACTCCATGACCACTCGACCCTGGTTTATACCTCCTTCATTCATCTTCGTCCTCCCCATAGTTAAGCATCCATCCCCATCTCAGGCGGTCCACGTGACTCCTCTCTCTGAAAAAAAATTGCTTGTTATAAAAATGACATCTCATCTCCAAGTATTACAGCTATAACTAGAGTATTGTACTATACAACCAACCATATACACCAAAATGGCTAGTTTGATTCCTATTTCCACCTACAACTTGGCTCTTAAGCCATTCAACCCGGTCCCAGCGATCGAGGACGAATACCCAGTCACCATTAGATTGACTTTGGCTGCTGTGGATCCAGAAGCCATCGACGATAAGGAAGAGCCTTCTACCTTGAGATTGTTGAAGAGAAACAACCCTTTCGTTGACGACGAGAATGAAGACGACTTTGAAGACGATTTAGATGAAGACGAGGAAGATGAGTTGGACGACGACGAGGAAGCCCCAAAGAAGGAGTCCAAGAAGAACGGAAAGAAGGTCCAAGATGAGGAAGATGATGAGGAAGAAGACGACGACGAAGATGACGAAGATGATGAGGAGGACCTCGATGACGAAGAAGATGGAGTTTCTGAATACATTGTCTGTACTTTGTCTCCTAAAGTCCAATTCCAACAGACCATTGACTTGACCATCTCCCCAGATGAAGAAGTCTACTTCGTTGTCACTGGTTCTTACCCAATCTACTTGACCGGTAACTACGTCGAGCACCCAGCTGACGAGGACTCCGACGACGAGGATTACGATGAAGATGAATATGATGACGAGTACAACTTGACCCCGGATGAGGATGAGTTGGTCGGTGCCTACGACTTGGAAGACTTGGAAGACGCTTCTGATATCGAGAGCAAGATCGAGGAATTGGTCGAGGAAGAGCAGAACTCCAAGAAGAGATCCGCTAACGATGACGAATCCAAGGCCTCTAAGAAGTCCAAGAAGGAAGAGAAGAAGTCCGTTCAATTCACCAAGGAATTAGAACAAGGCCCAACTGGTTCTACCTTAGTTGACAAGAAGAAGGAGAAGAAGGAAAAGGCTAAGGCCAAGAAGGAGGAAGCCAAGGCTAAGAAGGAGGCTGACAAGGAGGCTGCTAAGGCCACTGAGGACAAGAAGTTCCCAACCAAGACCTTGTTGGGTGGTGTCATCACTGAAGACAGAAAGGTCGGTAAGGGTACCACCGCCAAGTCTGGTAACAAGGTTGGTATCAGATACATTGGTAAATTGAAGAACGGTAAGGTTTTCGACAAGAACACTTCTGGTAAGCCATTTGTTTTTGGCTTAGGTAAGGGTGAATGTATCAAGGGTTTCGACTTGGGTGTTGCCGGTATGGCTGTTGGCGGTGAAAGAAGAGTTGTCATTCCAGCCAAGATGGGTTACGGATCCCAATCTTTGCCAGGTATCCCAGCCAACTCGGAGTTGACCTTTGACATCAAGTTGGTTTCCTTAAAATAAGTTATTCTTTCATATTAATATAAATAGTCATTTTAATGTTCAATAGACAAACACCGGATATAGGAAGAGCGTAGTAACGAAGGATGGTGTTATGCATTTATTTTTTGAAGAATTTAGGTCAATTCCACATGTAATGGGCTCTCACCGGAAGGGAGACTTTCTTAAGGGGCAGGCGACATTCTATTCTATTATGAATATTCCATTTCAATGCAAACTTCACTGTGGGTTTTAATGCAACTGGCTGTGAAAAATCATTAATGGTAGCGCAGTTTATCGTATGGATGTAATTTTTTTATAATAAACGAAAAGACGAGTGAGAAATCCACGGCGCTTCCATGTGGAGATTGATTTCATAATGATACTGTAGTGTAACCAATACTAGTAGACGTATTATGAGAGAAGTAATATATAATCCTGCAAAGCAGCTCTATCCATGAATACACCATTACCACCACACCACGACTAAGAAATTACATCTGGCGTTTTCTGCAATCGCTGTTTTTCATCTTTGTCGTCTCTAGCATCTCTATCGTCTATAGCATCACTATCTCCTATATAATGCATATCCATAGTGACTTTCTCATCTAGTCTCAACTCTCCCACACTCTTAATTATAACCACTCTCCAATTATTCACTCTCTCCAATTACTCACTCTCTCACTCTCTCACCCACTCCCACTCTCTCATTGGAGTGTCTTTTACAAAAGAGAGACTCACCACTCTCCCACTGCGTAACTTTGTAGGTTCTATTTTGTTCGTTATTCGTGTATTCTCTCCCAATTAGTCCACATCTCCTCCAGAAAAGGCGACAGCGACACTCACACCGCACACACAAAAAAAAAGAACCGATCGCGATTGTTAGCCTTGAAAAATTTCAGCCCTCACCCATCACGAAGGTCATGGAGACAGCAACAAGTCCCAGTACTCTCCACCAGAAAACCCGCAAATAACCTCAAAATTACATAGAATCATCACCACAGCCCTCAGCTACAAACCTGACCTCTCAAAACCCCAATTACATCTGTCAAATTCCCACTTCACTGCCCCTCATTGACCCACCCTCGTGATCGGTAGCGCCGCAAACCCACCGCGTCTATACGAAACCTCGTTTACCCAAAAAAAAATCTTCGAAGGCTCTTTTGGTTGTCAGTACACCACTATTAATACCAGCCTAAGTAGACGTTTTCTGGCTGCAGTTCGATACACTCAATCCGTAGACTCGAAGTCGCCGACTACGCAAAAAATTCCGTTGTGCCATTGCTCAGTGCCCCACGTCACCGGACTCCGTCTCCAACTATTCATTACCCTAGTCACCAGTCGTGTTCATATAGATCGCAGTCTTCACCACTGTTTCTACACCTCATTGCACCAGTTCTAATAGACAAAATCGGGCCAAAATGCTAGGATTAATCACCAAAACAACCAGCGCGCTTGCGTCCACATCGGCATACCGCCCTATCCATTATATCATTGTGACGTCGCTTCTTGCATCTATTGCTTACCTTTCTGTCGTCGACGAGTACATCCCAGAGACTTTCCATACAGCAGACAGCGGCATTCTGTACTACCATCCACCAGGAAAAGCTGATTTCAACTCGTGGGTTCAAGTCGACAACCCGTCAGATTACCCTCTTGCCAACCATGTGGCAATTGCTCCATTGCGTTTCAAGCGTATCCATCATTCTGAGGTACCTGACATCGCCAACACATTCCGTGGCGTCAACGAGAACGAGAGAATCCTTGTCGTGGATTCCGATAAATTGGATGCTTCGCTTCAAGCAATCTCTCTGATCTCATCAGAGGGAATCACTTGGGAAGCCCGTAACAACAACAGAATCATGAAATATTATGAGTATATTCGTAACAGTGTGCTGAAAGTCAAGAACCTCGTGAACAATGCTGAAAGCTTCGATATTACTTTGATCACCGTGGCCTATGCTGCTATGTGGTATACTCTCATCAAGGTCTTCATTGACATGAGACAAGTTGGCTCCAAGTTCTGGCTTGCCTTCTCCACCATCATCTCTTCTACATTTGCTTTCCTTTTTGCCCTCGTCGTTACCACCAAGATTTTGGATACCAAAGTCCCTCTCATAAGTATATCCGAAGGTATTCCTTTCTTGGTAGCCATCATCGGTTTCAAACATAAGATTTCCATTGCCAGAGCTGTCCATTTAGCTTCCAACACGTCTCAAGATGTCAGGACCATTGTGGCAAATGTCGTGAGTGCCCATACTGTCAGTATGTTGAGAGATCACCTTGCCGTGATTGGTGTCCTCATTGCTTGTGCCACATATGGCTCTCATTTGACCGGTTTGCGTAACTTCTGTATCTTGAGTATCTTCATTTTGGCCATTGACTTGCTTCTTGTCTACACCTTCTTCTCCGCCATCTTAGCATTGAAGATAGAAATCAACAGAGCTCGTCGCACAGAAGATTTAAAAGAAGCCCTCGAAGAGGATGGAATCTCCTCTTTGGTGGCACAGAATGTTGCCATACAGTCTTTAAACATCGAGCACCCTAATGAAAATAGTATGTTCGACCCTAAGGATTCCCTGATTGTCTCTTTCAAGGTTGCCATGGTCGTGTCTTTCTTTGCAATCCACGCCTTCTGGCTTGGAAGCTCTTGGTTGTACAACTCCTCGAACGAAGCAGCATTCTCCTTCTTTACCAATGTTCCCCTGTTGTCCAAGACCGCAGCTAAGCATGTCACTATCGGTAAAAATGGAACTATTGTTACAATTTTGCCAGCCAGAATTTACATGCCATTGGGTTTCGTCGTCCAAGCCGAAGACTTTGTTTTGTCCTTGCTCGAGAAGATGAGTTCTGCCATCAGAGATAGTCTTATTTCCAAATTCCTTTTCTTCGGTTTTGCCATTTCTATCAGTACCAATGCTTACTTCTTAAACGCTTCTCGTTACCAGGTATCCGCTACTAACAAGCTTATCGAGAAGGAGATTTCTAGACCAAAAATTGTTCCACAGACCGTATCTGCACCAGTTCCTATTGAAAAAATCACTACCAAGGAGTCTTACGACGACTCGTCCAGCGAAGAGTTGGAAATTAAGGTTCCTACTAAGCAACTTCCTTTGGAGGATTGCGTCAGCATCATGAAGGATGGAAAGGTCAAGTCCTTGTCCAATAATGAAGTTACTTCTTTAGTCGTGGCAGGTAAATTACCTTTGTACGCTTTGGAGAAGCAGCTCGGAGACAACACCAGAGCCGTGGTGGTTCGTCGTAAGGCTATTGCTAAGTTGGCCAATGCTCCAGCATTGGATACTGATCGTTTACCTTATAAATCTTACGACTATGACAGAGTGTTTGGTGCCTGCTGTGAAAACGTTATCGGTTATATGCCATTGCCTATTGGTGTTGCTGGTCCATTAGTAATTGATGGAAAGCCTTACCACATACCTATGGCCACTACTGAGGGTTGTTTGATTGCTTCTACTATGCGTGGTTGTAAGGCCATTAACTCTGGAGGTGGTGTTCAAACTGTCTTGACTCAAGATGGTATGACAAGAGGACCATGTGTCTCATTTGCATCCTTGGCCAGAGCCGGTGCTGCCAAGATGTGGCTTGACTCCGAAGATGGTCAAAAAACTATCAAGAAAGCTTTCAACTCTACTTCCAGATTTGCCAGATTACAACATATTCAGACCGCTTTGGCTGGCACTTTATTGTTTATTCGTTTCAGAACTACCACTGGTGATGCAATGGGTATGAATATGATTTCTAAGGGTGTAGAGTACTCCCTTAAGTACATGGTTGAAGAGTGTGGTTGGGATGACATGGAAGTCATTTCTGTCTCTGGTAATTACTGTACCGATAAGAAGCCAGCTGCTATTAACTGGATCGAAGGTAGAGGTAAATCTGTTGTTGCTGAAGCTAGAATTCCATCTGAAGTTGTGAGGAAGGTTCTTAAATCCGATGTTGACGCATTAGTTGAATTGAACATCTCCAAAAATTTGGTTGGTTCCGCCATGGCCGGTTCAGTCGGTGGTTTCAATGCCCATGCTGCTAATTTGGTTACTGCTGTTTTCTTGGCCTGTGGTCAAGACCCTGCTCAAAATGTTGAATCTTCCAACTGTATCACATTGATGAAGAGAGTTGGTGACGACTTGGTTGTTTCTGTTTCCATGCCTTCCATTGAAGTTGGTACCATTGGTGGTGGTACTATATTGGAGCCCCAGAGCGCTATGTTGGACTTGTTAGGAGTTCGTGGCCCACATCCAACTAGCCCCGGTAATAATGCCAGACAGTTAGCCCGTATTGTTGCATCAGCCGTGTTGGCTGCTGAGCTTTCGCTTTGCTCTGCGTTAGCAGCAGGTCATTTAGTTCAATCGCATATGCAACACAATCGTAAAGCTCCAGCAGCAGCACCAGCAGCTACTCCAAATGGCGCATCCAATGGCGCATCCAATGGCTCTGCCAACGGCTCTGCCTCTGCTCCAAAGGTCAACGGCTCTGTAGCCGAGAAGGACTTGCAGCGTCTTAAGGAGGGTTCAGTCATTTGCATCAAATCGTGAAATATGTAATATAACCACTTCTGGAAGAAATTTTCACTGGGTGAGCCAAAAATCAAATCAAAACACATGAGTACAATTTGCTATGTTGCAATGTTGTAAGCATATCCTCTTTGCATTACTTAATAGATACATACTGTATTTCTAATAATATATTCGTTCAGAACTGATCCGAGTGACTGGCACGGGATTGCCTAATATTTATAATGAATGTCGATTTTTGTAGATTGCAATTTACGTGAAATGTATAAATCGAACGGAAATACCAAACACATGTGATGTACGAGGGAATCATGTACCAAGGGCAGTTTCAGTATTGCAAGTCTCTGTTGACACATATTATTACATCTTCATATTAAGCAAACTAGTAGAAATTAATTCATACATACATTTACTACACACCATTACTCTTTTTTTTGCATCCACTTTCTCACTCTCACAGTCGTATCTCACAGTCACATTTCTCTGCAACATTCTCACAGTCTCACAGTCTCACAGTCTCGCAGTCTCACTGCTCGCTAATTGTTTCCTGTCCTGAGCAAAACCAAGTCTCTCGATGACTCAAAAAGCGCGACATGCTTTTTGTCTCTGATTCTCAGAGCCCGTCACAGACTTTGACTTCGGTTCTTTTCTTAGTGAGAGCTCACGCTGACAAGATTTGATTTATTACTAAGAAAGTAGAGAGATAACTGTTTACTTTGTGTCTGTGTATGTTGTAGTATTTGTATTGTAACATACTATCATCGCTGTAATATTACCACTGACGAAAACCTCGATATCCAACTACAAATATGCCTTCGCAAGAAATCGGAATGCCCATTCCCAACATACCCCATGCGGTTTCGGTGACGTTACCCACATGGGAAGCTACTGTAGGCTACGAAGAAGGCCAGGACTGGGTCGTTAGCAAAATGAACTCCGGTTACCCCAGATTCTTCATCCACAGCCTGATCCAGAAGTTGTCGAAGAAGATAGAAAAGAAATACGGTAGAGACGGAGAACGCTGCATGATCTTCCCATCCTATAAAGTCGCCAAGCGCTGTAGAAAGTTCATTAAGGAGAAGACTGATAAGGAAAACCTTGTCGCTAGAGTATTGCAACTCAGTACCCCAGCACCAGCAACTGAATATGAGAAATCCACCGTGATAGAATCCAGTATCGGTGTAGTATTCTTCCCAGCAAGTGAATATCCATTAGCAAAGAACTACTGGCAGCACTCCGGTGAGGGTATAAGTTCTCGTATGGGAGAGTATGTATTACGTGAATTATTCGAAAAAGACAGCAGCAGATCAACCAGCCCTACACCATCTCTGGGTTTTAGAGCAGCCAATAGCAACTTGAAGCATGAATTACAGGTGCAACAGATCCAACTGCGTTCTCCTTCCATCTCGGCTGGAATCCGTAGTCCTAGTGTCACGCAGAACGAAGAAACCGAGAAGGAGTTTAACACATTCATCGAGCAGAAATACGGAAGAGTTTTGGACTTGAAGTTCGCTAAGGAAGCAAAAATCGCATTGAGAAGAAGAATCTGTGGTAAAGTCGACAAATCCCATAACCAGATCGAAGAAATGGAGAAGGCCAGAAGAGGTAAAAACCTCAGTGAAACTGACGTATACTTATTCCCTTCTGGTATGGCTACAATCTTCTACGCACATCAAGTCTTGCTCGAGTTGGCAAAAGAGCCAAAGAAGTCGGTGTGTTTTGGGTTCCCTTACGTGGATACGCTTAACATCCTTAAGAAATTCGGTCCTGGTGTCCATTTCTTGGGTCTTGGAGATGATAAGTCATTAGACGAGCTTGAAAATGAATTGGAGAGTGGAGAATTAGACATCTTGGCTTTATTCTGTGAGTGTCCATCTAATCCCCTCTTGAAGACCCCTAATTTGAAGAGAATAAGGAAGTTGGCAGATAAGTTTGATTTTGCAGTCGTTGTTGACGAGACAGTAGGAAACTTTTTGAACATCCATGTATTGCCTTATGCTGATATGGTATGCTCATCTTTAACTAAGGTGTTTTCTGGTGATTCAAATGTGATGGCCGGTTCGCTCGTCTTGAATCCTGCTTCCCTGAGATACCACAAATTAAAGGAATATTTCGATAAAGAATATGAAGATTTATTCTGGTCTGAGGACGCCTTATGGTTGGAAAGAAATTCTCGTGATTTTGCAGAAAGATCTGTTAGAATCGACAAGACAGCTTTAGCAACAGTTGACTTGTTACTGAAATGTCCTTTGCTCGCTAAGGTATACTACCCAACTCTCAGTGATACTAAGAAGTACTACGATGACATCAAAACTCCAACTGGTGGATACGGAGGATTGATTTCATTCCTTTTCCATGAGCCAGAACATGCCATCCGTTTTTTCAATGCAGTAAATTTGCATAAGGGTCCTTCTTTGGGTACTAACTTCACGTTAGCTTGCCCTTATGCCATTTTAGCCCACTATCAAGAGCTCGATGAGATTGCCAAGTGGGATGTTGATAGAAACTTAATTAGAATCAGTATTGGTTTAGAGGATACTGAAGAATTGTTGCAAGTCTTGCAAACCAGTTTGGACGAGGCAGCAGCACAGCCAATTGGCTGAATTTATGATATATAGACGTCTAATGCATTATACTATCGACTATTTTGGAAAATTATAGATTTCTGCAGTTATCTCGTTTGTAACATCACTGACTCAGACTGAACTATGCTATAATCAACGAAGCTCTAAGGGGTTTACAACATCTTTATTCTACAATTAGCAAATTGGTTTCCAATGGGCCCTTTTTTCGACAATTCGTGTACTATATTCCTTTTCTCTATGTGATGTTTATATGCATAAATTCATTAATGTATTCGATGGACCGCTATATCACAATGCACTAGTGATGTCTCGGAGCATGATATCCAGGGAACTTGACATGCTCACAAGGTTCTGGGGGATTCCCATTTATTTCTTCGAGTTGGACATGACCAACTAACCAGTATTTTGGGTGGTATTCGTAAAACTTTTGCCATTCCTCTACATCATGACGTGCTTCCTCCTCGTCCAAACCACGTAAATCATATGTGTATTCTGCTGGATTCCTGAAACATCCAGTTACGTACACTCTAGCAGCATCCTTCCCACTCAACGAACCGTATGAACCCTTAGGTCCATATATGCCTCGAGATGCTGAAACGTCATAAACACTGCCATTCACTGCTACATAGATAGGCAATCTGGTGTCTGAGCCATTGTAGATCGACAACTCGTCTAAGGTTAGATTCACATAATTATTTGTGATACGATGGGCTAAATACAGTGTATTTATCCATTTTCCATCGTATCCCCACGTCGAAGTCGAGGTGAAACACCATGAGAGAAATGCATTAAGGAAGATCACTCCTCCAAGAACACGTACAACGTCTACGAATCCGAAAGATTCCGATCTCTTTTCTTGCTTAACATCTGTCATAGATCCCAAACCAATCAAGCAACAATCTTATAACTGCGAGGCGCCAACAATCCTAAAAGCGAACCAAATTGTTCTAGCTTATACCACTGTTTTCATCTGGTGATGTATTGTAAGGCTATTGTAAGGCTAGCATATTAAAGGTTTGATGCACTGATGTTCTTGGGGTATACCGTTACACACAGGAAATATGGATTTTGCAATTATGTCTATTAGTATACTTACTTATACAAGGGGAGAGGTGTGTGCCTTCATTGGAAGGAAAATTACAACATAAATATAATAAATAGTCGCGGGACAGAGAAGAAATAAATAAATGAGGTCGATTAGTTCATGTAGAATGCTTCGTCATTGAGTTGGGTGGTATTGTGGTTATTATTGGAGAAGTTGATCCGGTCAGAGTCGGTGCTCAACAAATCGGACCAGAACTCGTCGTTTAATGCCCAATATGAATGCTCCAATTGATCTGCGTTAGCCAAGTTCGAATAATTGAGCGGCTTGTTGAACCCAAGCGAAGGCTGGCGCAACTGTTGATGTTGGTTAATAGGAAGAGTACTTCCCATCAAAGGGGGAGCCATTCCCATATTACCTGGTGGAGCATTTCCATTAGATCCAAAAATAGGAGGTAACTGAGAACCGCTAAGACCATTGCCGTTATTATTAATTTGCATGTTCGAACTGTTGGACAAACCTAGATTATTATTGTTTTGGAGATTGTGTTGTTCGCCTGATCTCAAATTCGAGATGTTATTGATATCATTACTGGCGTCATTACTAATAGTGTTGGACATTCCGCTATCAACATTCTGTATTGGCTGAGGAGTGTTCGGTTGCAGAACTCTACTGGCACTACCATTGGCAACATCATCGCTTTCAGAAACAGAAGGCTTTAATGGGTATTTTCCATTCGCATCTTTGCCGTCCCTTCTATAACTGGCTGCATACGATAATATGTCCAATGGAACGTTGGAGGTATAGGAACCAGCGTCATCGTTAATTAAAGACTTTTGACCAGCTTCATGGTGTGCTCTGAAGATGCTGTTCAAGCGATCCATTTCATTGATTTCTCTTTTAGTGATGATAGGAGGCTTCAAATTTTGTGGTGTTTCACCATTTTTTCTCAACAAGTCTTGAACTTGTGTAGCGTATGTCTGGATGAACAATTGCAAGACTAATCTTGTCTTTTTCAAAAAGTGATTAAGGGAATGAGTCGAGCTGGCCTGATCAATCAATCTATTTGCCTTTTGTATGGCCAAGATAGCATGTTGAGGGACCAAATCCTTCTCGATATGGGAGGGCAACGAAAGAATCAAGAAACGCAATCTCAAAAGCATACCAGCGGTGTAAATAATACGGGAGACATGGAACAATGGTATTATGGCTAATTGTTCCAGTGTCAATTTGTTGAACTCATCCAATGTATTGAGACAAGAGTTCGTGCAATTCGATATTGACTTGGCTGACGACTCAGTAAGTCGCAAGTATTCGGGATTGTCCTCCCGTGTGAAGACATTACTCAAAATTGGTTCGTGCAAGTATGCCTCCACAGAGAAGTAGTATGCTAAATTGGCGTGATCGTTGTTATCTATCTTGCTACGGATTATGGACAAAGACTTCTGCAACTCGTGAATGATGTATTGCGAAGTCGATGTCCTTCTCTCAGAGATCTCAGGAGCGTGAATGATATGGTGAATCTTGTCCAATAGATTGCTCAATCTAGAGAACAACGCAAGATCTCTCCATCTCTTTTCAGGCGATTTCTCGAGCACGGAACAACACTCTTCAACGTACGGAGTCCACTTAACATAAATGGTTCTCTTGAGGATCAAACATATACTTACAGTGGTGAAGTAGACGATCAAAACCAAACTCATATACTCTGCACTCTGCTTCTTGTTCAGGTTTTGCGAAATAGCACCGTTATCATTCTTAAAACTGTATGATGGTCTAGCCACGATTCCAAGATCGTGTAACATCGTGACACTAACAGTGCTCAAGTAGTGGTAACGACGATGTTTGAATAGTTCCGGACTATTATACCAAATACATAAGAGCAACAAACTTTTAATCATCTCATCGGTTTTTGTGCCTGCCACCATTACTTCAACCGTAATTGACTGGATTGCAGCATTGTCTATATTCAAAGCTTTATCCAAGTCCGAGTTTTTACTGTAGACCGCACTAGTTATGGACATGACGGAGTTGAACAAGAAGGGTTGGTCCCTTCTCAAATCGTCAGCTGTCAAGTCCTGCGGGATTTCCACAAGTGGGTATGGAATGAAGATTTTATTACGATAGATATCCAATCTCTCTCTTGCTTCTTCCATTCCTAATAATCCAGTAGAAACCACATCGATGGGGCCATTTCTGAGCAACAGTGTTCTTCTATCAGCTACAAGTTTGAGATCGTTGGTTAAATCAGTCAATCTTGAGCCATTGTTATCGCAGAGAATGCCGATTTCTCTTTCCAAGTCAAATTTGGAGACAAAAGGAGGAGATTCTACATCAGAAATGGTGGCATTACTGGAGCTATTCCTGTGGCGAGACTGCAGAAGATGATGGCTATGGATGTTGTTGTTGTGAGGAGAGTTTGAAGCATTTTGTTGTTGCACGTGTAACTGGGCCTGTAACTTGTTAATCTCTTTTTTAAGTTTCTCGATCACATCGTCGTTAGTACCATTGCTGCCGCTGTCGCTAATGGCACCAGCTAAACCAGAGCTGGGTATACCAGTGGCTACCGGAGTTGGAGACGCTATTGCCGAGCCGGTTATAGGTGTCATTTCTGCAGCGACGCTGGCAGGAAGTGACGGTACGGCACTCTTCTCCTTGATGGTGGCACTAACAATCTCGGATTTCTTGCGTCTTTTCCTTGTCTGGTTCAAGTCGATTTCACACTTTCTGTTGGCGTTCATACACCGTATACAAGGTCCCCCGGGATTAATGGGATCAGCGGGGGTACATTTGACCTTGAGTGAGTGGCAGCTCTTGCAAGCCACCGATCTTCTGGTAGATTTGGGCTTTTTTTGCAGACCAAGATGGTCATCTGAAGTGGAGTGTGAGTTAGGAGCTGGGGTCAGGTTTGTAGAGGACGGTGAATGCTCTGGTGTAGTATCTCCTCTACCGAGGGGAGATTGATTGGGGACGTAGGACATTTTTGTTTCTGTCCGAGGTAAATATGAATAGAGAGGCTGCTAGTTAAGTCGCTGGCTGTTTTGTATACCAACGCTAGCTTGTTATTCAGTGACTGGATCACTGGTTATCTATGGAGAAGCGGTCTCGGTCCAACCAAGTATGCGATGGGGGAAGCCGAAATACCGAGCTGCGGTGTTGGGCGGTAGCAGTAGACTAGATGTTCTGTGCTCTGTATTGGGTCCGTACTTTGTGTACTTGGTGCTGTGAGAACGACTTGTGCTACTGGATATGCTTTCGCCGTGTACTAGGATATTTAAAAAAAAATTACTGTGAATCAAAGAACCGACTTTAATATAATAACTAAATTTTGTAGCCGACCTCAGCGAGGGTGGAGGATGGAAGCAGGACCAGGAGTAACGGAGCGACAATCACAATGAGAATCAGAATGAGAACGACAATATCGAAGGTGGAGACTATTGCGTATTGCGAACGGAGAACAACGGATAGGAACAGAGCGCAGACTACGAAATCAGAGTATGAAGTACGAAGCGGAAAAGCGATGTGAGAACACCGAACTCAGAACACCAATGAGCGACAAAAGCTGAGAACGATAGAGTATTAAGTATTAATAGCTGGGAAAGCTAGAAAGCTGGAAATACTGAAAGGGTGGAATAAAAACTCATGTCCGTGATTGATTCACAGTCAATCTTTCTGTGCACGGAGAACAATGGATGGTGGATAATAGAATATTAGGCGGCAGGCGTTAGGCATCAGAGAGGGGTGACTACGATTTGGATTAATTTTATTAAAAGTTGGAACGAGATTCCAGTCGGAGGAGGCATTGTAGCTTAGACTTGATGCTGGGAGTACCGTGTAAGAGTTTAGAGGTTTTTTTTAGTGGGTTCCACGGGTTGAAGATAGAGTCCTTTCCTATGTAGTTGTGGGGGTCTACTGTTGTTGGTCTCAGGTGGCTACTGTGGTGGGCGCTTACTTCAGAATGGATGCAGTTTTCCTAGAGTTTAAATACGGTTTGCGTTTTTAGCGTGCTGCTGGTGTTGTTGAAGCCACCGTCTGGCAGTAACCACTTCAACACTCCCATTCATGAAACTACAAACCACCAAAAGCGTTCCTAATAAGGTCTTCCACAGGCAGCCCGGACCAAACGGCTATAGCAAAGTGTGCAGGCGAGCGACTCTGACATTTGGCAGTGCGAAGAGATTGAGCGGGGCGGACAGCAACCTAAATAAAATCAGTCACAAAAACATTTGGCGACTTCCTACAGAAACTATGAAGTAAGCGAGGCAGTCATGTGAGAGATAACGTGATTCATAAATATCACAAGTGGATAATTGCAAAGGGGATAATCCGAAACGGTGGAGACAACCATCGGAAATCCGTAAATGCAACCACCAAGCAGCCATGTCCTTATGGATAGAACGGATCAGATGGTAAGGCTATGATATCAGAAATGGGGCATGGTTCTAATCTGGAGAAATGGACAATATCGGATACTCTCTCGGTTGATTGAAAGAAGCTAAATAGGCATTTCTCGCTTGCTCTTTCTTAATTTATTAAAATTGCACTCTGAACTGGTTAGTTTACTAAACAATGTCTATGTATTTGTACGCCCTCTCAATTATACTTTCAATTGATGGCGGTACTAAGCACAAAGTGAAACATATTAAACAGCGGAGACATGCTCTTAGGGAAATGGAGATTAGTGTATAATACATGTGATTTAGGAAGTTTAGCTGCGAAATTTGGAATTTCAAATGCCTTAAATGTAAAATCATTCTACACTACAACCGTAACGCCGTACACCACGCATAGAAGCCCACACTTTGGTCGACCACCTTGCATTGCTCCTGGTTGGGTTTGGTAAGTAGTACAATTAACAATGGGCACTTTGTGAATCAGGAAGACGAAGATTTCCATACTATTAAAGTACTTCTACGAGTATTACCGTTGACTGCACACAGCCCTTTTCCAGGCTTATAATACTTCAAACTTCATTATGACGTCTGTGCTACTAACAGATAATGACATGAACAGTATATACCAGTGCTCTTGCCCACACAAATGAAACGAACAGATTAGAGCAGCAACCACAAAGCACAAAAGCAGCAGAGTGCAATATCACCCTTCTATCCCAGTGTATCACCGTTCACTATTCACTTGTCCCAAATCCTTCTCTCTCCTACAAACTCGATCACATGACCTATTTTCTGTACAGATCGATCTCGGTAGACTTTAAATTCTTCGGTTGTGCTTGTTATGTTCTATTAAAGAATACAGTTCATTCACTGTATTAATCGAAGTGAAGGGAGCAGCAAGGATTCAAGTAGTCTCTTAATTCACAAATAATCGCTGTCCGCCCTCTGAAGGACTTAAATAAACCAATTAGTCCATCTACTCTCACTATATTCCGTTTGTCTTCTCACATAAAGACACGGTATAGAGTTGTGAGTTTTCAAAGCACGAAAATTTTGGATTAAGCCACTCGATTTTTCATTACCGTCAAGTAGATGTCGTCAATATTTCCCAAGAGCGATAATAGAGGTGGAGGTATATGGAAAGCAAAGTCGTCGAATACGTTACCGATGTACTACAAAGACAAGCCCAATTTCAATGCCGCCAAGCCAACCAAAGCGGCCACCTACGGTAAAGGTCTCGTTGTAGCTCTAGTCCTTTATTTATTATACAGCTTTAGTTTTGGTGGTATTCTGGGCCCATCTCTTGGTGGAGGAAGTACCTGGGTAAAGGCCCAGAAAGAGGTCAGAACCGCCATGTTGGATTCGTGGCATACATACGAGAAGTTCGGTTGGGGATACGATATCTATCATCCGATAAGGCAAAAGGGAGAGAATATGGGTCCTAAACCTTTGGGTTGGATCATTGTAGACTCATTGGATACTTTGATTTTAATGGACGCCAAGGATGAGGTAGCCAGGGCCCGTAAGTGGATCAAAGAAGTTTTGGACTACAGATTTGATTACAATGTGAACGTATTTGAAACCACCATTAGAATGATGGGCGGTTTGTTGTCAGCATTCCATTTTACTGCAGACGATGCTTACTTAGATAAAGCAGTTGATTTGGCCAACGCATTAGATGGGCTGTTCAACAGTAAGACTGGTATCCCTTATAGTTCTGTTAATTTGGAAACTGGAGAGGGTATCAAGAACCATGCGGATGGAGGAGCATCTTCTACCGCGGAGGTTTCCACCTTGCAGTTGGAATTTAAGTATTTGGCATCGTTGACCGGTGAAGTGTTGTACTGGCAACGTGCAGAAAAAGTTATGCAAGCATTGGAAGCTAACAAACCCGAACAAGGATTGGTACCAATTTATGTTGATCCAGACAATGGTAAGTTTCAGGGCAAATTGATCAGATTGGGATCGCGTGGTGATTCTTACTACGAATATCTCTTGAAGCAATTCTTGCAGACAAACCAACAAGAGCCAATCTACAGAGATATGTACCGTGAATCAGTAAGAGGCGTTAAGAAGAATTTGGTTAGAAGGTCATATCCTAACAATTTAGCTTTCATTGGAGAGTTGGATAACGGAATTGGTAAGCACCTTTCTCCAAAGATGGACCATTTAGTTTGCTTCTACGGAGGATTACTCGCCCTTGGCGCTACCAACGGTTTAACATACGAAGAAGCAAAGAAATTGCCAGATTGGACCCCGGAAAAGGAAGAAGACTTCCAATTGGGAGCTGATTTGACTTACACATGTTACAGAATGTACGCAGATGTTGCAACTGGATTATCTCCTGAAATCGTCGTCTTCAATGAAGACAAGACTCAGACTAAGGACTTCCATATCAAGCCAGCTGACAGGCACAACTTGCAAAGACCCGAAACCGTTGAGTCCTTATTTATTTTGTACAGATTAACAGGAGACGAGAAGTATCGTAAATATGGTTACGAAATTTTCCAGAGTTTCCTTAAGTACACCAAGATTGTCAACAAGGAAGGAGACGTTGCTTTCACTTCTTTGTTAGATGTCACAGTTATCCCGCCAAAGACAAAGGACAACATGGAATCTTTCTGGTATGCAGAGACATTAAAGTACTTGTACTTACTTTTCGATGACACCAACTTGCTTCCATTGGACCAGTATGTGTTCAATACCGAGGCCCACCCATTCCCTAGATTCAATTTGAATGACATTTTGAAGACTGGGTGGAGAAGGAAGATTGACGAATCCAAAGAACCAACATTACAAGAGCCTCAAATCAAGATCGACAAGCAAAACCTTCCCGAGGCTCAGCCAGTCGATAAATCAGTAGAGAAGGCTGCAGCAGAAGTGCTTAAGCAGAATCCACAAGTGGCAAAGGAAGAAAATATTGAGGAGAACAAACAGAAGATGAATGAGATCATCAAACAGAACCCAGAGATTGCCGACGAGAAGGTTGACCCGAAGGTTGAACCGCCAAAGGAGAAGAAAGATACTGAGCCAGACACAAAGGATCCCGTAGCTTAGTTGGACTTTTCTGATTGAGATTTTACATATTAATAGTTGCAAAATTATAAATAAACCAAAGATAAAGTATAATTAAAAGCTTCTAGAAGCCGTAGCACAAGAGGGGGCAGCCGTACTCTACGTCATTGGTGATGTAATGCGCTCCAGATACCCAATTCGTAGCTTAACACTTCTTCTACCACATACGGTAGCGAGATTAGGATTAGAGTTTTTTTACGATACGATCAATAGAAATTCATCTACGGCGCACGCACACCATACCATGCAATTTAGTTCCACTTGCAGTTCGGGGTACGTTTACGACACCAGCTTCAAAAACCGTGCCATACACACGGTCACCGAATTTCTATTTAAATTTGCGTTTGTATTGCCGCTTGCATCTGTGTTCTAAAAATATCGCAATAATAATGACTTCCAGTAGTGTTTGTAGGGTTTCTTTTCTCCACTCTTAGCTGAGGTAGTACGATGATAGAGTGCCTCAGGGAGGAGAATTCCCCATACGGCGAAAATAGCGCCCGTAAGGTCGAATTCTAGTTCATGGCCAAATGTGCGCTTTTACGGTTTTCGGTTGTGTCATGACGCATGGCTCCACATGTAACGTCTGATCGATATTAAATGAAACCTGTCCTTCCTCACGTTACACCTTCTACAGTCTCCCTGCCCATTTGTCTCTTTTTTGGTGCCAAAGCTGAGATAACACTGAGACATTTAAATTCCCTCACCGTCTGAATCCCTTTCCACGTGACTGCCACATCCCTGCCGCCATAACGAACCACCCTCAAAAAACTAATGACGTAACTTCTGAAAAGCACACCAAAAAATTAAAAATACATCAAGCAAATATCTTCAGTCTCCAAATCGAACAGTATAGATAGACCCCATCCAGCTGGTATTCTCGTCTGTTGTCTTGCCTAAGTCATCAGAACAACCATGTCGAGTGAAGTAAGTACAAAAACCACCAAGTCAGCAACCCATAAGGCTGGATACTGCAGCAATAGACAGTCTTTTTCCACTGTTTAGACTGCTAGAGTCTCATTACGTCACAGCCGGGTTAAACTAATGCAAGCACAAAGTTACTAACCTTCTTGTTCTCTTTAGCTGAAAACCACGTTTGATCTTGAACCAAACCCTTTCGAGAGATCCTTTGCCACCAAAGAGTCCACTGCCTCGAACCACTCTTCGATCTCAGAGCACAGAGACTCCTCCACATCCACCTCCAATGACGAGTCTAATGGCAGTTCAAAACCATCCTCGAACAAGCACAACCTACACATCCCAAACATCTCCAGCTTGAACAACCAACAATCCGCAAAGCTTCCTGGAATCAACTCTCCATTATTCACACCGGGTGGAAGAAGATTGCCTCCCTTAGGATTATCTCCACCACCGGTAACAGGTAACGCTTTATCGAACCCAGGAACTCCAGGGCTGAACTTATGGAATAGTCTTCTCAGTGCAACCAACAACCATAATCCCGTTCAAAACACCAACAACAATGGGATGCCTCCTAATAACGGAAGCGGCCCAAGTTTCAACCAGTTCGTCAATACTTTAAGAAAAACAGGGTTGACACCAAATGAATCGAACTTACGTTCTGGACTCACCCCAGGAAGTCTCTCCCATTTCGCATTTGGCACTCTGATGCCAGGCTTGACCACTCCAGGTGCTTTGTTGAATAGTCCCATGACTCCGGGTTTGTCCAGCTTGCTCGGCCTCTCCAGTAATCCCGGAAACCAGATGTCTCCTGGAATAAACGGTCAGCAAATGGTACAATCACAACAACAACAGGCAGAGAGACAAGATATCCAACAGAACCAACACCAAAATCAAGTTCAGCAACAAATTCCACAAGTCCAAATCCAACAAGTTCAACAGAACATTCCACAAGAACAGCAATTACCCCCACACTTACAACAACAATTGCAACAGGCTCAATCTAATGCCACCTACAATACTAATATACCCCAACTCGTACAAAACAGCCCTTCTGTACAACCTGCTAGTGCACCTTCTCAGACAGTTAAGGTAAAGTCTGAACCAGCATCGGAAAAGAACGCGAACAACCAACCATCTGCACGCGGTAGAAAGAGAAAGTCAGAGAGTGTTGAAGGAAGCAAGACTAAGAAAGCTAGAGGAGAAGGCAAGGGTAGAAAATCCAAGGTTAAGGTAGAATCAGAAGAGAGAGCCTCAGCACAACCAGAAGACAACCTGCAAGATCTGCAAAACGAAGAAAGAGACAATGATGAGGGCAAGAGTGAACTGGAAAAGAGAAAGAACTTCCTTGAAAGAAACAGAGTGGCAGCCTCTAAGTGCCGTCAACGTAAGAAGCAATTGGTACGCAAAATGGAAGATGAATTGACTTTCTATTCTACCGGCTACCGTGAATTATCTGTACAAGTGAACCAATTACGCGATCAATTGGTTAACTTGAAGGACATATTAGCAGGCCACAAGAATTGCTCGCTATTAGCCCAGTCAGTAGGAGGCTTTGAGCAGTTGAATAATATAATCCAACAAGCTGAGTACATGGGTCAAGTAAGTGGAAGTAGCCTGAGCGATGTCACATCAATGCCACTGACAATACCTACGACATTGAATAACGCCAATAACGGCAATACCAATAATAACGGTGTAGCCTTTCAGATGGCCCCCCAAAATTCTGGTATGACAGGAATGCCTATCAGAGCCAATTCAAACTCTACAACCGCTGGTGTAACACCAGAGATGGCTAATAGCTTCCAGGGATCTCAAATGGGAAGTCACCCACACAGTGTGACTGACTTACCTGCTGCAGCAGCTGCTGCAAATGCAGCCAACGGAATAGCGCCAACATTAGCTGGAAACGGTGACTTACGAGTCATTAACAGTATGTCCAATTTGTCGGCCATGAACTCTACGCCACAGCAACACCACCTACAACAACAACAGCCGATGGCTACAAATTATAATCTCCGTCCTGTGAATAGCATGGTGGAGTTACAACAATCCTTACACAATCATTCTAATTACACTGGTGGCTTAAATGTATAGATAACAGAGAACAGGTAGTATTGTCTCTATTGGGAATAAACAAAACGATATCCATATTTAATCTAATGTAATCTGGTATTATAGTCTTTCATTGTAGTTTCTCGATGGTTACTTCAAAACGACTGCAAAATTGAATATGTCACTTTCCGCAGCCACTGCAATACCCCCTTAATTATCGAGTAACCTCCTAATTAGGATAAGGGGCATGGATATAGCATATATCACTAACTCTATGTAACTGCTGTATTTTTGCTAGACACATAAGAGCAAGAATCAGTGCGACACATTGCTTACTAATGGAATCCTCATTATGAGGCTGCTTGAGCAGATGTGTTGATGTGTTGAATAGCTGTTGAATGTCAATTTTTTTCAATTTGAGTCGTGATAATCGCAACGAAAGCCACACATGCTCATAGTTTGCCATAGTTGTGGAAAGCGTATAGGAGATGAATATAGTTATATTAGGGATGTATATTGATAAATTGTAGATGTAATTATAAATACAGAGGGGAAAGTGATACTGAACAATCTTCTCTGGAAACCTATCTTCCTTACTTCCAGCAACTATCATTTGTACGAAGTAAACAAGATATAGAAGTAATCACATTACTCGAAATTACCACTATGACAGTTGATTTGAAACCATCTCTCAAAACGAAATCAGGCGATCCTATTACTATTGGAGCAGGCTCCGGTAGCAAATGGGGAAGACTGAAAAGGGGAGATCCTTCCAATGAATCTATCCTGAACGAAATCGTAGACAAGTTGGCCTTCTCAATCAATTCTGGGTACAACCATTTGGACACTGCTGAAATCTACACCACTCATCCTGAAGTCAGTAGAGCAATCAAAAAGAGTGGAGTAGAAAGAGAGAAATTATGGGTTACCACTAAGTACTTCATCGGTTCTGTATTCGTTGATAAGAAGGCAGAATCGCCCCAAGAGTTCATAGATCAGACTTTAGAGGAGCTTAACACAGATTACATTGACTTGTTGTTGATTCACCACCCTTTCTTCGAGAAAGAACACTCCAAGAACGAGTATGATATTGAGAAGTTATGGAAGGAAATCATCGAAGTCCAAAAGACCGGATCAGTGAGATATATTGGTGTTTCCAACTTCGACGTTCCAAAATTAAAGAAGGTGATTGAGATCAGCAAAAGGGAGGGAAAGGAGCACCTTCCAGTGGTTAACCAGATAGAATACCATGCCTATCTTCAGAACCAGTCCCCTGATGTTGTTCAGTTTTCCCAAGAGAATGGTATATTGATCGAAGCTTACGGGCCATTGACTCCTCTAGTTCGTGTCGTTGATGAGACCACTAAAGAAGAGGTTGTGGATCACCCTTTGAAAAAGCTTCTTCCTGAATTGGCTAGCAAATACGGACGTACAGAAGCTCAAATCTTGTTGAGATATGTATTACAAAAGCTGGTTTTGCCAATAACCATTTCATCTAAGGAAGAAAGAATCAAACAAGCTTTTGAGATCTACGACTTTGAATTGAGTCAAGAGGATGTGGATTTGATTGATTCAGAAGGCTCCAAGTTCCCCTACAGGGCATTTTTCAAAGACCACTTCAAGTAGAAAGATACAAATTAGGTTAGAAATAACTTCGAATAAACGTTGTTTGGTTATAAACTTTCCATAGGTAAACCTTGTTAGGACGGAGAGTAGTCTGAAGACTTGTAGAGGCGTAGTTCAGGTACTATAGTTCAACGATAGAAGAGATTTACCACTATCAATGTAACTTTAGAACTTTTTTCATTTCTTTTCCGTAACTTGACTAGTTAAGTTCGTTTAACTTTTTAGAAACTTCAATACCAATGAAGCAAGCATCTATAGCAGCCTGTAATATCACAGGAATCACCATGACTTGATTCTGGCCCGAACACCATTCCAATTCTTTCACTATTTTCTCATATAATAGTAATCGAAATATCAAAAATTTACCGCATATAAGCTCATAGTCAACTCTAGTACTCCTATTTACCTTTCTACCCCTCTTTCCTTATCATTCAAGCTTCCCTTCCAAAAAAGCTTGTTTTCTTCCTATCATCCTCGCCTATAAACCACTGCTTTCGCAGGCTGCGAAAAATGTTAACCATTAGATTCTGAGGCGACCGGAAACGTGAGACTGGATCTATAATCTAGTAATGATGTATTTCCATACACTACCACACGATATCACACACTAGTTGGTATTTCCTGGGCCAGGCGAATATCAGAGACGTGTCTGGCTTGACTTGAGCTCGACGGTCGGTGCATTGATCCCATCGGTATATTACTGTGGTAGCAGCATCAAATGCCCGGAACCACAAAATAGCACCATCCAAGACAATGGCAATTTAAAAAAGTCGCCTAATTGGGCCACGAATTCGGTGGTAATATACACGCGACACAGCCAACGGACTAGCCATAGCACATAGCCTAAGGAGCTATATCTAAACACTTAGACTCACTCCCCAACCAAACCCCAACTCGCATCTTCTATCTAATCCATGATTTATACCAACCCAACCAACCATCGCACTCCAACCAGAACTCTCTCCCCTGACAGATTCTCAAGCCTGTTCCATGCCTCCACTACACCTTCATCTCGCTCCCGTCCCTTAACTGCCCTCACTAGGCTCTCCTCAACATATGCCTGTATCCACTACGCCTCGAATGGGAAAAAATTATACAGGTACTCCTTGCACTCGCGTATTATACAGGTACCAGGTAAACAATGTCAAAAACAAACATCACCGGATTTTATGGCAGCAAAAGAAAAGTCACTATAGCACCAGTTCTGGCGGCACAAACAGTGATTAGACGTTTTATGCGTAGACTAAGCTAAAAGGTAGCTTAACAATTACGGTGAAAATTATACACTTGCTAGTGGTCTCAAAACCTCTTGATCAACCCTTGTTAGCTCACTATTGAGTGCTACCTGCTGCGAATTTTTTGTTGACGATTTCGCTAGTGGCCAATTGAAACCATCACAGTCAAACTCATGAAAGACGTGAAAAATGCCGCCAAGAGCAAAACTAGCAGAAATACAGCTTCCAAAGTTGCCGGAGGTGGATCCGAGTGAAACCCACTCGTCTTCACACTCCTCCAGACATAATATAATACCCCAGGACCAGCTAACAAAGCGTAAGCTCAAAGCCATTCTCCACATAATCACGGCCGAACTCAAACTTCGTGGTACCAAAACTCCTCACATATTCTTGCCTTTCCGTTCCCGTATCGATGACTCGAAATTGGACGAGCTCTTGAGCCAGCTTTTCCCCAATGGCCAAAAGATCGATGTTGAAAACGATGAAAACCACGCCTTAATTATAGTCCAGTCCTTCGATGAGTTTACCTTGATGAGTGCATTGAAATACTTGTGGTCCCGTTTGCCTAACAATGAGATTATAGGATGGGATGTATACTTGGAATATAGAAGACGTGAACGTGAAGAAGGGTTCCCCAAGAGCTCTTTCTTGTCAATTATGCCCAAGTGTCTCCTGTCTCCAGCCCATGCATCCATTGTTTATGACTTCCTTGACTTATTGATCAGCATAACAGCAAATTCACAATACAACTATATGAGCGGAAGAAAAGTGGCTAAAATGGCTTCTATTTGGGCATTCAACCCAACTACCAAACTGTCAAAGTCTGCTTTCTTCGATGCTACTTTGAACAAAGAACGTAACTTCATAGAGGGCTTAGAGTCATGGAAATCATCAGCAAATGCTCTTTTTCACCTTTTGTTGTCATTTTTGAGAGCCATGCTACCAGAGAAAGATTCCGAAACGCTTAAGTTACCAAAAACATTACAGTCATTACTCATTACTACTTCGTATCCTCCTACCGAAGAGAATGGGCGGGCGCTCAAGAACATGATCACTATTCCATGTGTTCTGGTAAGGTCTACTAGACCGTCCTCCAACCCATATGAGTTGATTTCAAAAGTCAGACATACGCTCAGCTTTGATAAAAAAGACTCATTCCTCTCAATAGAGAACTACACCATTCTCAAAAATATATTTAATAAAGCATCCACAAATGAGATTACATCGTCTCTCACCGAAGAATCTAGGAGAGTTCTCAATAGGGTCACAGCAAAGCCAGTAGAGTCCAAATACAATTTGTACCCTGGTTGGACAAAGGATGTCGCGGAACATGACCCTAATATTCCGCTCTATTCTCAGATTTCCATTCATGATGTTACCTTACAAGACTACCATATATGGACTTGGTTGTCTACTTTAGGTTCCGAACAAGATTCAAATCTCAAGAAGTTATTTGGTCGTTCTCTTGTAGTCGAGGCACAGTTGAAAGGCTTTCAGAAGTGGATAATAGTAACTGAAACGACATTAAGCACTGATGAATATCTCGAAAGGTTCAAATTGGAGTCTATCAAGGCCGAAAAGCAGATGCCAACTCCTCCACACACTAGGATTCCATCCGAAGAGAGCGCAAAATTAAAGGATATGCCCCTACCACCACTTCCTCCCAAGGATGAGAAATTAGCTTCCACCTCTACTGAACTGGATCCATTACCTAGTATCCTGTTTGACGAAAAGGATTACAAATTGGATGTTGGCAACCTTGCACTTGAAGACGACGATGATAGTTACATATTCCCTAGCAAAGTTAGTGCGGATGAAGCTTCTGAATACAGACGTTATCTAGAGGGTAATACCAGCTTGGATATGACATCCGTGAATTCTAACAATGTTTCGCATTCTAGCATCGCAAGCCACACTCATAGGCGACCACCACCACCACCATTAACAGAATCAGAAATGCAGCAGCAAGTTAAGGCCACAGAATCCAAGTTTAATGAACCAAGGAATGCACCACCACCGCCGCCACCACCAGCACACGAGGAGCCTGTTCTTTCCTCCAATAAAGATTATTCCGAAGTTATAGGCTTCAAGGAACCATTTGATAGCTATACTACTGAGTTTGAGCGTAGAGAAGCAGCAAAGTCCCAAAGTAATATAGAGTCCCCCTTTGATAACTACCTTGTTGAGGACAAACCACCCCCAACACCTTCGAAGGACAAGCATGTGGTTCTGCGTTTCAATAACTTGGCAGTATCACCCACCCATCAACAGCCAACGTATTCATCTTCACAGCTGCCTAGTCATTTACAGTTGCACTCACCAATAAGTGAGCCTTTGATGGATAAAGATACAGTACCCCAAGAACATATTTCTCCCGATGTAGATGTCGTTGAGACCGAGGAGGCTAAGAAGGAAAGGAGACGCAAGAGAAGGGAAAAGAAAGAGAAATCAAGACTCAGGCATGAAAAGGAAGCGGCAGAAGCTATGGCTGCTGCTGCTGTTGCTGCTGGATTTCCTCCACCACCTCCAGGTATGTTTGCTCCTGGTGTTGCACCTCAGGTACCCGCTGACCTCTTTGTACCTGGAATTGTATCTCCAGTAGAACCAGAGCTGCCTAAGAAATCGAAAGACAAAGAAAAAAAGAGGAAGAAGAAACTGTCTTCTCCTCGCAAATCCCATGCTGATTTGAATTCGGCAGATGTAGTCGTTTTAGAACAAGGGACTCAAAATGGTAATATTTTACACCCAAACGAGAATCTCAGTCCAAGTAACGAGCTCTATCCTGGCAGATCGCCGGTTGCTCCACACATCCCGCCTGCCCAATATCATGGCCAGGATTCATTGCCTAGCTTGGGTGCTGCTGCACCTGGCGCATATGGCTCATATGATCAGTTGACTACCAGCCCGCCCCAACCTGTTTATGATCCACGGAAGACTAATTCCAATCCAAATCTTGTCCCACCAGACAGTTTCCAGTATCAACACCACTCTGCACATCTTAAACAAGCAAAATCTCAACCTCATCATATTAGGCATCCAGAAGCACAAGGAAATACTGCTCCCGATACATCGAATGCAGCTCCTCCAGTACCAAATGGAAATTACCACACTCCTGGACAACCTCAACATACTTCTGCACCACTGCCTGTTATGCAACCTCATACTCAACATCACCATTCCGCTCCTCAACCGGAGGTTATCTACCAAAATGGTGCTCCACCACCTCATTCTCAGCATCATCATTCTGCACCACAGATGTATTATCAGCAACAACACCCACCTCACCAAGCACCACCTCAACATCCACCAACACCTCAATACCCACCACACCAGCATCAGCAATATGCATCACATTATTATCCACAGCCAGTGCTGTATCCCCAGCAGAGCAATGGACACTCTTATGCTGCGCCGCCGCAGCAGTATTCTCAACCTACAGCTCAATACAATTACCCACCACCACCACCTGAGCAATATCCACCACAACAGTATCCCTCAGCACATCCAGGACATGATGCCTACAGCAACCAACCTATCATGCAACCACCTCCCAGTCAGTACATTCCTCGCCCACCAACGGCAGGAATGCCCATTTCTCCGCCTGTAACTCGCCCAAATAGTGGAGTCAATACTGGCGCTGCAGCACCAAAGCATCATTCCGCTCCTATAAAGCATGCAGTGACCGAGTTTTCTATGACAAGCATACCAATGGGAGGAAAGCACAACAAAAACCTGACGACCAACAAAGCTAATCTCAGGGCAGCTTTCACACAAGGAGGATTTGGTATATGATGACATATTCTCTCCTTGTACTAATATCATACTGTAATAATTTGCCACATGGCAATTATAACGCTTTAGATTACTAGTTTAGGATTCGATTTTTTATATGCATTTAATGAACATACTTCAACTAATGATATAGACCAGCATAACAATAATGCAATGATATCAGTGAATAAATAAGTAATAAATAAGCGATAAGCAATAAATAAATAAATAATAAATAATAAATAATGGTGGATTCACCTTAAGTACTGAACAGGACATCGAACATTGTCTAAGAGAACACGGAATGAAGTCTAATATTCGGATAAACGTAACTTCTTGCCAATTTCACGGATGGAGAATCCACTGTTATTTCTGTTCAAGAATGGCAACTCAGGACTTGGACCTCTCGACTTTATGTCGTTATCACCCATGTCGAAGTATCCGTAACCACCCAATAAAGACGAAATATTGCTCTTTGGAGATGGCTGTACAATGCTTGGAATTGTGGCAACGGCAGCAGCTTTAGCGGCAGCAGCAGCAGCCATAGTAGCGGCAACCTTCTTCTCGTTGTTCACCTGTTTGAATATAGTCTGAAGTTCTTCAAAGTAGGACTCCAAAGTTACCAAGAATCTTTGGGTCTGTCTGTGCTTAGAAGATGCGCAAATAGATATAGAGTCATCCTTCAAAATGTATCCGATACCAAAACCGTTTGCAGAAACTGGACCGAATCCGAACAATCTCAACGATGGGTTACCACAATTAGAGGTGGAAATGATAGTGTTGTTAAGTTTGTCCCAACCGTTGTCGGCAAAGATCTCTGGCAAAACCTTCAAGTTTGCAGAAGAATAGTCCTTGCCATGGCTGTGATCCACGATAGTATTCTCGGAGGATGAGTCGTCGTCTTCGACCAAAGTTGCAATAGACCCACGCTGAGCCATATCTTGTGCTTTCTCTACGACAACTTCCTCATCTTCATGAGAGTCGAGGTATCTCTTCCAGATACAGAATAACGCATAAAGATGCCTATCGACACCCTTACCAGCTGAACACAATTTAGTCTGCTTTGAGTGCAGATTACAGGCGTCTGTCAAGTATTTCAACTTTTCTTCATTGGAGACCGAAGCATCAAAGAACTTACGGACAAACAAGTTGGATTCTTGACTAACAGTTCTGATAGCCTCAGTTCTTCCGTGGAAGTATTGTTTTGTCATAGCTGGCTCGTAGGTACACTCGACCTTACCATATAATGCATAGTATGTAGCTTGGAATGCCATTTGAACGAATGCATCCGGAGAATATTTCATCTTTTTAATAAATGACGAACCGTACTTTTTGAACTCCAAATGTCTGAACTCATTTTGGTTGATCAAGTCACTTAATCTTGTCTCTCCAAATCTAAGAGCAAGTGACAAATCTGGAGTCAAGTCCCATTCCAATTTACGAGGAACGGTAATCAAGTCATCGCTAATTTGACTACTTGTCGGAGACATTTTTGTGCTTCTCCATAACGAAGGTGAGTTGTTGTTAATTGATTGAGCGAATGATAAAATAGAGTCAGTGTAGATGTCACTGACAAATCTCAAAACTGTATGACCATCCACACCGGTGTGCTCAAAGTTGATACCGGCTTTTCCGTTCTTTGTAACGATGATCTGCAACTTGTCGTACCACCTGTTAGTACAAGTACCAACTTGAATACCCTTATCCAAAATGGACAAACCACATAACATGTTCTTAGACAATTCTGACAAGTCAGTGATCTCAATGTCATCCAAACACAATATGAAAAGTGCAGAGTCAATAATCGACAAGATTTCGTTATTTGTTGTGTTGTTGTGAATCAAGTTATTTCTTACATTGGCCCAGATACGTCTATTCTCGGTGGTCAACACTCCGAAGGACGACTTAGCAATATCAGTATGATCTGTGTTCAAGGAATCATGAACAATAGAAGTGAAGTTAACACTTAACTCCGACTCCAGCAACAAAAGGTTGTTCTGGGAGTCCAATACATCAAACCAGTAGAATTGAGACTTACTCATCACCACAATGTGGTTAGACGATAAGTCACTCTGCATGACACAACCATCATTGGTTGGGATTCTAGAAGCACCGAAAAGTTTTGAATACTGGTACATGCACAATGGTTGACCATTTCTCATAACATCTGGAGGCAACGTTTCATTCTTAAGAGCCTGGATGAATTTCAACGACGACAACGTAAGAGTAGTAGCTCTCTTTATTTGTGGGTTTCCATGACCGTTGGTATCGTTCTGAAAAGGGTCATCCTCAAGCAAGAAGAATGGATTCAAGTTCAACACCACCGGATTGTCGTAATTCAAGTAAGCGTCATACCAGAACTGTTCAATGTAACTATTTCTGGTTTTGCTGAAGTTACGGAGCTCTTGGTCCAAGTATGATCCTGTTCCGCTTTTAAGAAAGCTTTCGACAGCACGGACAGTATTTTCATGTTCTGATTCGGTCTGAAGTGGCTTCAACACCTTGAGGTAGTTGGCGCAAGTTTCGTTCAAGTCGGGAATGGGCAACTTCTCCAACTTGTCCTGGTATTCGAAAGTCATATTTGTTGGTAATGTGAAGAGAACCTAGAAGATATTTCGGAGGCTTGGGGAATATATAAGCAAATTCTAATTCTCGGAGTACGCAGGTAGAGTCACGAACAAATGTCACTTACAAATTTCAACGGTAATAGTGAGCTAGGTATAACACTAGGCAATAAATAGTTGGGTAAACCAAAGAAATAATAAGCAAAAAACTGGGGCAAAAACTCTTACAATGCTTACTAAACAGAAGTACACAGTTGTTTGATCAAAGTGCCCTAAGCATCCCCAGCCCACACGGGAGTTCCCATTGGTATTTATACCTGGTGATGCAATAACGACTCCGTAGATTGACTCCAGAAAATCCTGCTTTTGTGTGTGCCACCGGAGTTCGAGGTCTCCTGCGGGTGCTTACGAGCGGGACATTTGTGCGGGACACTACGGAGGTAAGGAAATCTGGGGAAACGGGGTGGGTGCAGGAGGTACCATGGGGGAATCTGGGTGGTAGTTTCAGGCTGTCATCAACACCCGCACAGTTAAGCCCAGTCTGGAGTGATCAAAACTCCGAGAATGAACATAGCAAACTAGAGGAATCCGCCATATAGTGCAGCATCTCGGAGTTCGTTGGACAATAAGGTTGCAGATTGTGGGGCAATCATGCACGATAGAAAATAATTGGCGGGCCATGAGTGGGATATAAAATTTTGCAGAATTTTGAGGGCTTTTGATTGGCTCATGTAACCCCGTTGAACCGGCAGTTGAGGGTCTCCAGGATTATTATTGATTTATTATTGATTTGAGTACAGATAACCATGATAATATTGATCGGCGTGCTTGATTGGAATAGGGACGATGTACAATATCGTCCGATTTTAGATAACCGTCCTGTTGCGGACGAAAATCATTGATAACGATAGGAGTATCGTGGCCCAATGAAGTCTGGTTCGGAGTTGATGCATGGAAAAAGCTAGAAATTGGCACCCCCTCCATGGTGTCAGAAAGCGGCCTGGTTTTGTGCTTTTGCATTTCTTTTCACATTCACTGTGGACACCACAGTAGTATCTAATTATCCAAAGTTGCAAGTCCCCTGAACAGAGAGCCTCATCCTATTTATTATATTATTATTTTATACAATGTTTATTGTAGTCTGTAATTAAGTCTATATGTTGCAGGCAGTTCTTTAATTAAATCATGCTGTATTGCTAATAACCATCCGCCTCGCCTCGTTTTCTCCAGAAGTCACTGACTCCCTCTAAGGTATCCCCGTTTCTGTGAATTCCATTCATGGCAGTCAAGGAACCACTCTCATACCAATCATGCCCCAACTGGTGTAACTTCTCTATTATACCATTATTTCCATGTTGTCCTTCGAATATTGTAATGTTCTCAACCATAGCTGCCTCAGGAATCAACTGGTGGTGCAATCTAGGAAACGAGATCAGCTGCAATAACGGCTTGTTCTCATAATAAACTCTGATTATGGCCTGCAAAACTGCCGTGGGAATACGCGAGCCACCGGCGGCCCCGATTAAAAGATCTGGTCTTCCAGTTTTGAGATCCGTAATTATAGTAGGCGAAGTGGAAGATAATGGCCTTTTGTATGGTTCGATGAAATTATAAATCGAGGGTGTCAAGTTAAATGCATTAGGTACGTTAGGTTGCGAAAAATCATCCATTTCGTTGTTGAGGATGATTCCAGTGTTGTTATCGTATACTAAAGAACCAAACAACAAATTGACAGTAGTGGTCATACCGATAGCATTGTCGTCCTCATCAATAATTGAGAAGTGTGATGTGCCTTGTGGTTCCGTTAATTCATATTGTGGGTTGTAATTCTCCCATGGAAAGGTTGTCTTGTCAGAATAGTTCCCGTTCTGAAGAATTTCGTGTATCCATTGCTTATCTGTGTACTTGTCTATTAATCCCTGTTTGTAATTTTCAACTTTTACGTCACCAAACAGTGATCTGATAGACGACAACCACTTGAAACTCTCGATTAATTTATGGGTTAGCAAAACTTCTTGTTCGCCTGTCGTGATTTCAGTCTTGTTGTGGATCTCATTGAAGAAATTCAATCCTGCCACCAAAGCTAATCCACACGAGACACCATTGGAGGAGTAAACTGAAAGGTCTCTCTCTCCGATGGATACATTCACATTGATGGGTCTTTCAACGTTGACGTCATAGCGGGAGAAATCATCTTTAGTTATAATGCCTCCAAATTGTCTGATGGTTTTCACCAAAGATTTGACAATCGGCCCGTTTGGATCATAAAAGATTGCAGATGATCCATTATTAGCTATCAATTGTAATGTATCGGCATAGTTGGGACGCGTAATCCAGTCTCCTTCCTTTATTACTTCATTGTGCTCGTTAAATATAAAATCCCAATTTGACTTCATCTCTGGAACCCTAGAAAACACAACTTCATTTTCTATATCTATAACCCTTTTAAAGACACCAGAGCAAGGAAAGCCTTCACGATTCAATTTAATAACAGGTTCGATCAATTGCTTCCAACTGAGTTTCTTCGAGCCATGTTTCAGGTAAAGCTCGTATAAACCCTTCAACTCGCCCGGGATTGCAATGGCTAATCCACCAACTTTAGAGAGTACAAAGTTATCGCCGTACATCTCTTTAAAGGCACCTTTTGGAGCCATCTCACGAGCATCAATACTGAGATAGTCTTCACCTTTCTTACTGACTATAAAACCACCACCTCCAATACCCGAAGAGTGAGAGTTAATTGATCCGATGCAGAGTGCCACAGTTACTCCAGCATCTGCTGCATTACCACCCTTCAATAGAATCTCTTTACCCATTGTAGAACAGAGGGGTACGTCACTGGCAACCATGGCTTTCTTACCTTTATGTAAGTGCTCCTCGGAGGGATTTAAATCTGGTATACCGATACGGTCAAGCAAGGGATCATCGTGGAAGATTTTATACGGATCGCTTCTTGATATACCTTGGATTCTTTCTTCGAATAAAGGCAGTCTTTCGTCGACAAACACGAAAGTATGCACAAACAAGATCGTTATAAAGACCACAGCGATGATAAGTACCGAATCTTTGGTTTTGGCTCTTGTGTGAGCTTTACTGGCCCCTTTTCTTCCTGGGTGTAAAAGTGTGGATTTGTGGTCCATCTCGGTTAGTGGTCTTCTGATAAGCCAATCTACTGTGAGGATAAGCAACAGGAACAGCCAAAAGCCCAATAACACGATTCAAAAAGTCTCCAATGATGGCAAATCACCAACTTCTACGATATATATACTGTGTAGCAAACTATGGAAAACTAGACGCGAGTTCTTCTCTCTACAACCGTATCCACAGCTAGAATGAGTAAGCAGATATGAGATACGCTCTTGTGATCCAACTGTGGAGCCTGTTCTTTTTTCTGTTATCAGCAAACTCTAAATGCTGTTGACGTTATTATATAGAGGCATGGACTTAAAGGAAAGTGGGGCTGCATAGAATGTAGAGTGGGTAGAGTTGGAGCTCAACAGACCCGTTATAGTAGCGGATTGGCGAGTGGTCATTCAATGGGAAGAAGACAGTTGGAGAAGTTGGAGAAGTTTGTTTGACCCCACACGTCAGCGTGGCGGATTCGTTTGACCAAGACTTGGGGAAGAGATCGTAAGTTATGGTTTCTTGGTACTTTGAAAAACCGTCGTGCAGCAGCGGAGTAACTTGGCCGGGAAATGAGATCTGGAATAGTCTTAGTTCCGCTCTAAAACTATATACTAAATGAAATCGGCTCGGCTCCACGGGTGTGTTTTTATGTTGCAGTATCGAGCAAGAATCTTATTAGTTTTGAGCTTCTTATAGCTACGTAGTCTTCTCTCGGTCTTTTTGACAAAGACGTACCTTGCCTTTTCATACTACAAGATATGTTAGATGTATGCAACCCGGTTTCAAAAATATTGAAAAACTATACAGTATTTTGCAACACAACCAGCCATGATGAAAAGTTGAAATCATAAACAAAAGTAGCCTCAAACTCCTCTCTCTACGTAAAAGAAGGAATGAAGCCTTTCCTTCTTTATAGCCATACACCCCTCTTCCCAAGGCCTATGAAGTATCATTTGGTTGCCGTTCTTCATTCCCCATATTCAATATACGTGCAGGTGCATTGTAGTGCACCTATAAATACGAACCACTTAGGGGCCTCAACAGCAGGGACTTACGACTCAATAAGCTATGGCACCGATGAGGTAAACGAAGCAACATTAAATTCATTGCTGGTTGTTCATCATGCCACTTGATCTGTGGCACACCCATGAAAGCCCATATTGCGCTTAAATATCCTGTTTTGGCCTATACTGCTCCCTGTACGCCCATTTAAGCTATTGCCGTACGACGGCTTCTGGAACATCCAAGTTCACACAGTTATACTGACGTATCAATGGATGCCTATGATGCTACCTTTAGAAAATAACTCTAACTAAGACTGCAAATCATACTACCAGTAGCCTCATCTTTCACCGTAATATTTATACTACCACTCTGTAATGAACAGCACGGACTCCAGAATATGAGGCGACATTTGTTATTTTGCGGCACTAGTTCTGTATAGCGCATCTGCCATCTCATCAAGCGAAACACTATTTTTTGTACAGGTGTATGTAGACAGACATTTTTCACAACTATTTATCATCCGATAGTCCCTTCTTAAGAGTTATTGTTACTTCAGGATATGTTTATGTATAGGTAGCCATGGATTCAACTAGCGGCTCGCCAGCATACTACGAGTCTGAAACACCTTCGTTCATGATTTCAGGCTCATCCTCCAGCCTGCAACTCCAGCCAATGAGTTCTAATACAGCAAACACTTCTAATGATGATGAGTTGATAAGTAACATATTGCCTTCGTATTACATGTTTCAATCCACCGTATCTAAAAACCTTACTCCCACTGATGAGAACTTTCGTGTAGATCCTCCAATGTACGAAATGAGTCCCATAAGTACTACAAATACGGGGCAGAATCTGTCTATATTTCAATTGCAGTCACAGGGCCAGTCTCTAAATAATAGCGTAGAAGCATTCGCCATTCCCGAAGATACTTCCAATATCTTTAACCAAGAAACAGTACATTTATGGGAAAATACCATCTTAGCAAATGTTCACAAGTTACCAAACTTGACAAAAACGTCTAACGAACTCAGTTCAAATTTAGACATAAATATCCTCATCACCGAAAAAGTGGTTCAGAAGGGGGTCCAATCGACAATTATAGATATATCCAACAAAGAGTTCAAACAGGGTGACTACATTCATGGTTATGTAACATTCACAAACAACTCGGATGAACCAATACCATTTGATATGGTATATGTGGTTTTTGAATGTACCTTAAAAGTATTGGAGCTGAATAACATGGGACTCATTGAAACCGAAAAACCAATCACACATTTCAAGTTTTTAAACATGATGGATTTATACGCTTCTTGGACGTATGCAAATATTGATAGACTTGCAACGGATAATGGAGATCCCCATGACTGGTGTGATGGTGAAACTGATCCCATAGACAATACAATACTAGCCATAGATGTGAAACGATTGTTCCAACCTGGGGTGACCTACAAGCGTTATTTCAGTTTCCGAGTTCCCCAAAAATTATTAGATGATGTTTGTGAATCTCATAATTTGGCAAGACATACCGAAGTTCCGCCAAGTATTGGTGTCCCAAGAGATACGGTGACACCTTCGTTTTTGTTGGCCAATAAAGACCTGCAAATCCGGGATATGTGCTTCATAGACACTTGTATCAGCTATAGTGTTGATGCAAGGGTTATAGGTAGGTCCTCAGTCTACAAGTACGACACGCGAAGTGAACAAGAGAGTTACATCATTGCCAAGGAGGCCTCACTTCCAATTAGAGTTGTTCCAGTTTCAAATCCGGATTACTACTATAATAGACGAGCAATAATACAAGAAAATCGGATGTATTACAATGCTTTTATTGACTCGGTGAGATCCAAACTCGAATTTGGACGGGACTTAATGAGTTGTGGTCCCAGCCACAGTTCAGAACTTTTGTCCTTGACGCCTATAGGGACTCGAGATGCCGATAATAAAGTAAGACATTTATACGACGCAGCTGACATATCTATTAAGCACAATTTAAAGAAGAGTAGAAAACAGTTTGCTGATGATATTTATCAATTCACAACGGCAATCAAGAAGAAATCCATAACAGGGAACCAAAAGATTTTGGGTATCTTGTCATTATCGACACCAAAGGAGCAATACATAGTGGACTATGTATCTCCAGTCAAGTTCAGGGACCCCTTAAAGAACCCCAAAACCGAGGTGGTGATTCCTTTGGAGCTATCATATTTTGTTGACAATTCATCTTCCTCAAAAAAAGTATTGCCTGAAGTGAAATCTCTTTCTGCTGAAGTAGTTGTTTTATCAATTCGCTCCAAAAAGTATTCCTTCCCATTTGAATTTACCCATGAAATGTGCTTTAAAGATGAGCATGTTGAGTCATCTAAGAAGACAGAGCCGGACAATTTTGACGACATCATTATCAAACCGTTTCAAAACTACGTTCACGAAGTACAGACTCTAGTTAAGAATGTCAGCAATGAAGTTCTCCGATTCGAAACACAAATGTACAAGGATATCAAAAGCATAGCGTCTCTGAAGACCAAATTTATTAACTTGCCTTTTCTGGACTACGAATTGCACTCAAAGTCTTCCAAGAGCAGTGGACTTCACTCACTGATCAAGACAATTCCATGGGAGCCTGAAAACATCGAATATGCCGATCACTCGCTTTACTCCAAGAAATTTGAAATGACCTTGGATCTTAATAACTGCCATTTGAAGGGCCCAGACAATAAGCACAACAAAGGTTTTGATTTCCTTACATTAGTGCCTAGTTTCCAGACCTGCTTGATGGCTCGAATCTACTACATTAAGGTCATAATAAAATTGACCTCAGGCGAAACTCTCATTGTCAATGTGCCGTTAACAATCGTCAACTAAATTTGTATAATGCAAATACTAAAATTAATACACTTATGAATACACGAACCATATAGATTTAATTACTGCAAAATTCGGTTCCGCGGCCGCTTTGCATGTGTCTAATAAAAAATAAATCCGTAGCTCATCAGAAGAAGAGAGAACTATACGGGAACTACCCAACATACACCCATCTCTTCACTTAAATTTTGCCAACATCAAGGCACCCACAACCATGTAGCCTCCGAAGTCGCCGTGATCACGTCAACCTTTCTGGGCTCTCGTAACCCCAGTAACCACCCGTCTGAAACCCCAAACTTGACCCTACCTCCACACCTAAACCAACACACCTGCATACAATTATATGCCCATACCATAGCGTTAGAGAGAGTTCCAGTCTTTGAACAGTAAGGTCAAAGAGAAGCGATATACGATAAGTGGGTAGCTTAAGTTGTGAAGTATTCCACCGTACAGCTACCTTTGAGTCGGGATCTTGTAATTCCCTGAATAAAACCTTTTAAAAGTTTTTAATATTGAAAATGGGTGACCGAAATCGGTACAACCTAAAGCTATCTTCGTTATCAATACGACGGAAGGGATCGAACCATAACCACAATGAAGACAAAGATGATAACGACAAACTTATCAATATTTTGCCTTCGTATCAGATGTACCAGTCTACGATTTCTAAGCAATTAACTCCCAGCAGAGAAGACCTCCGTACTGAGCCGCCAAGTTACGAACTTACACCCCAGACATCTACTGTGTCAAATGCTTCATCCACAACCAATGACTACTTTGCAGGAATTTCGATGCCCACTTCTCCAGTAGATGAAAGAGCCGAATACCCACTAGAAGAAGGCGACTCTTCTGAAACAATCTTAGAAAATGCCCATAAATTGAAACGATTGACATCTACCAACAAAGAAATCGCCAAGTCACTAACTATCGAGATCTTCGTCACAGAAAGCATTGGTGAAATAGGCGTGAAGCCTAAGATATTAGATCCACTTTCTTTGGAAATAAAGCAAGGCGATTATATCTATGGTTTTGTATTGGTAACAAACCGTACTGAACATGTTGTCCCATTTGATATGTTTTCCGTAGTATTGGAAGGATGTGCTACATTTGGAAGTAGTAGCAGCACAGTAGTGCAGCCTCCTTCAACAATTATTCGCTTTTTGACTATGTTTGACTTTAATGCTTCATGGAATGATGCCTTTCTTGACAGACTTGTGACCGATCATAACAACCCTCGAATGCCGTCTAGACAAGTGGATCCAGTAGATGGAACTCAGGTGCAGTTGGACGAGAGGAAGATATTTGAGCCCAATGTAACATATAAGAAATATTTCACATTTAGGATGCCGCAGAAATTGCTCGACTGTTCATGTGAACATGGGTTTGTTAAACATCTCCAATTGCCTCCAACTTTGGGGATATCGAAGAACGAAATAATTACATGCCTAAGACAGAAGTGGAAAAATGGCAATTTAGAAAAGCAAGAAGATCAGACAAAAGCGAAGGAAAAGTACGCTTCATTGACAAATGACTTTTTCTTCCCTGATGCATCAATTGATTTCAGTATCAGTGCCAGAATCATTGGGAGAGCTTCTGACTATGCAAAAGTATTAATGAACATGCCCGTTTCGCACTCACACGGAGATGAATATGTTGTTGCCAATGAGGATTACTGTTACTTGAGATTTATACCAGCATCACATTCACTTTTTGAGTTGAATAGGGCTCTGATTAACGAGGAAGCAAAGTTGATCTCGGTTAACATGATACAGAAGATAAAAGAGAAGATTAGTTTGGGACGTGAGTTATCAAGTATTCCAGCAGAGGAAAGGAACTTGCTCTCTCCCGCATTACAGCCAACTTCAAGTGCCACCGACATAGCTAAGATACAACAATCTTATTACTCCAAAGTGCGGCCTACGAACTATCATGTCAACAGAGACAACATTTACGAAGTCCTTTTCCCATTTAAAAAGAAAGCTGTATTTGGAGCGACTAAGGTTATAGGATTAGCTGCTTTCGCCACTCCTAAAAAGGAGTACAGAGTTAGCTACAATCCATTACCGAAGTATAAAAAACAATCGACTTCCTCTGCAACAAAAGTTACCATACCTATAGAATTAACTTACATACTGTCTGACCGCGCAAGTAAATATGTTCCAGACTTTAGGAAAATATCAGTGGAACTTATTGCTTTAACAATAAAGTCAAAGAAATTGCCTATTCCTCTCGTCTTCCACCCTGACATGTTATTCGAGAATAAGGGAAAAGCAAATGACAACTTCGACATGGTGTCAATCAGAATGTTCCAGAAGTATGCTATCGAGTTATCAAAATCCTTGAAGGAGCTTGGTAATGATGCATTGGAGGTCGACAAAAGGATGGTACGTGATTTGAAATGCTTGGCCAATCTCTCAACAAAGTATGATCATCTCAAAGTTCCTGCTACTTCAATCCTGGGGGAAGACCCTGATTCAACCTTCCAGTTATTAACGTCTATCCCATGGCACGCGGAGAGCGTCTCCAATGACTCTCCTTCTGTGTCAGAAGTTCAAGTCAAGCATTCTAAGAAATTTAACCTAAACGTAGATATTTCCAGTGCCATTTACGGTCCAACATTATCTGAAGATTTCTGCTTAGTCCCAGATTTCCAGTCTTGTTACTTAGCCCGTCTCTACTATTTGAAAATCCACTTGAAATGTCCGAATGGTGAAAAAGTATTTATGAGAGTTCCGGTAGTACTTCAAAGAGATGGGTAACCTGCTTATACATATTATAGATCTGTCCATAGAATAACATAAAACTAGACCAAAATCGAGGTTTTGCAGTTGCAACCATTCCTGCAGGTTACATAAAATAAAAAATTTAAGAGTCACGTGAGTTTCTCGAAGCATCTCTTCGATTTTTTTTGGAACCTTTGTAATAAGTAAGATTACAGTATATTTGCAGCTTATAGAAGGCCCACACATTCAATAGCTCACAATGAAGATAGAAGAAGAATTGAACGCAGAGGACAGACTTATTTCCGAATGGGAAAAAAGAAGGTATATCCCCAAGCCTGGGGAGCCACAACTTCCTCCTCAACTCTCAGATATGGCTGAGAAGACTACTGAAGATGTCATGAAAGAATTGAACAGATTGCCATTTTTTATGACCGAGTTAGACGAAACTGATGGAGAAGGTGGTCAGAATGAGACCTTGGAAGCCCTCAAAAGTTTGGCTTACGACGGTGAACCGGATGAGATTGCCACTAACTTCAAAAACCAAGGAAATGACTGTTACAAAACCAAAAACTACAAAGCAGCTATTGAATACTACACAAAGGGGTTGGAAGTCGATTGCGATGTAGATGCCATTAATTCGGCTCTTTACTTAAACAGAGCAGCCTGCCAACTCGAATTAAAGAATTTCAGAAGTTGTATAGAGGACTGTAAGAAGGTGTTACTAATTGACGCAAAGAATATCAAAGCATGTTTCCGTTCAGGACGGGCGTTCTTCTCAGTCCAGAGATACGAGGAGGCTAAGCAAATTTTGGAATACGGATTGACGTTTGATCCGGAAAACCAACAAGTGAAAGATCTCTATCAACAAATTGTAAATAAGGAAAAAGCCATCGAAGAAGCCAGATTGAAGAAAGAGAGAGAGGAGGAAAGGGAAAGAATGAGACTAGACATTTTGAAGAACTCCATAAAATTAAGACATTTCAGCATTCTCACGTCTTCAAGACCAGCAGAAATGTTAGAGGGTGCTAAAATAAAATTGGAAAATGAAATGGATTACGAATCCCAGTTAATTTTCCCTGCCATGGTATTGTATCCTACAACAGACGAATTTGATTACATAGCAGAGATCAGTGAACTTGCCACACCACTAGAAATCTTGGAATTAGTGTTGGACAGACCAAAGGAATGGTTTGAAGATCCTAAGCACAAGAATTTTACAGTTAAGAAGTTAGAATGCTATATGGAAACTGAGTCTGGCGGTTTGATAAAAGTAGGCAAGAAGATGTCGATTAACAATGCCCTCATGAATGATAAGCCAAAGGCCCCATTATTTGACAATTCATTAAGACTTTATGTTGTTCCCAAGGTTGATGCGCCAGAGTGGATCTCAAAATGGAACAAGGATATTGCATTATCCAAACGTAAAGCATAAATGACAGTACACAGACTTTAATATACACTATATATACATATTTATTAACTTATTGCTTATAGCCCATGTACGCAGCGTATTCTTGCTCTTCCTGTTGCCTTTGAATGTGATTTGGTGATATTTCCGGCGATTGCTTTCCTCTAACTCTAGATGCTTGCAAGTCAAAAACTTCTTCAATATTAAGTCGAGGAACTTCTCCAAAGACAGTAACAGGATTAATGTCCATGTTCTGCATAACAATTCTCCGTAATTCAGGAGTGTGTCCCCACTGTTGCAAAATCTTCCGGTCTTTTGTTTCAGCATTGTCCTCTTCATCAGTGGGAATATCTGGTAGGTTATCCGCCGAATAAAGTTTATTCTTAGCTGGTGTCCGTGGATCTGCAGAACCTCCTCTACGCGGAGTTTTCCTCTCGGATCCAGATACTCTACTAGCTTTCTTCTCAAGTATTTGCTTTTTAGTCAATGTGTTACTTTTTAATGGTGTTTTCTCTTCTTTATTTGTTTTCCTACGTTTCAAACTCTCACTGCCCTTCAGAATAGCACCTCTTGCAGCATCTGGTAGAGCTACTGCATTCCCATGATTTCTATGGTTACTCTTCTCAGCTTCTAGGTAATGCAGAGATTTTGCTTCAGGATCATCAAAATTATCATTTCTTGTAAACTCATTGTTTGTCCTCAATTTCGAAGGAAGCATAGATTCAGTCTTATTCTTCATGGTATGGTTCATAGAAATTATGATTTTTTGTTTCTGTTTTTGAGCGGCAGCCTCACTGCGTTCTGCCATTAATGACTTTTTCTTTAACAGTGGTATACCATCTATCTCCAATTTAGGACGTGCATCCAGTTCATCACCTATTTGGGTTCTTCTCTTTGTTGGTGAAAGTAAGGACTTGGAAACAGTAGCATGGAATTGCGACTTTTGGATCTTTAACTGAGGGTTGGCAGCATTGAGAGTAGTAGTGAGAAAACGATTCTTTGTATTAATACCATCGGTTCTCCTCTTTTCCCGACTGGCCTTTGCAGAGCCAGGAGTTTTCTTTTTGGCAGCACTGGAGCTAGTTGGTGCCATTAACCGAGTCAATAATTCAGATTCCTCCGCCTCCGTTTCATCATGTATGTTTCTACTTGGCGATGATTTCGTTGCCGTCATTGAAGAATTTGCGAAGGGTTTAGCAGGAGACCTGCTACGTGACCTCAGTGAGGTCTGTTGTCTTGGGCTCCCTTTGTACAGAGAAGACAAAAAGCTTCTGGTAGGAGATCTTGTCCTTATAGGGGAGGAGCGAGAACTCCTATTAGTTGGCAGTTCTGAAAATAGCAAGCTTTCCTTCGGCCCAAATTTCAAGGAATCTGTTTTTAATGCCAGATCTTTGCCGTTATAAGATGCGTCTTCGTGTACAATTTCGTTTCTATTCAATGTAGGTATTCTGGAAGTAAGAAGAAACTTGTCATCCTTATGTGATATCCTCGTTTTCGGAGTTGGCGCCACATAGGACGTTCTATTGCTCGCAGACGGAATCTTACTCTCTGATTCATATCTAGCTGTATGAACAGATTTTGTAGATTCCGAACTAGTGGCTAAATCTTCAGCTCCTAAGTTTCTTACAGCTAAGATATCTGAATCGTTGCGTTTTGAAGCTCTATCACTGTTCTCGTTTTGATTTCCAAAATTTAATGTGAAAGGAGGTGACCTATGCGCCCGATCATGGTTTCCTATGTTAGCAAACAATAGCCTTGATTTCGGTATTGCTACAGGGGACATATCAAAATTGAAATTATCCCTCTTTTCCTCAGGGGACTCTTTGGGGATAGTCACATTGATTTTATGAATGCTATCATGAGAGTCACCATTTGGAGATGTGTCTCGTCTAGCCGCCATATCTAACCTGTCAAACACTCTCAGTGATCTGCTCTTGAAATTGGCTTGTTTAGCCGTTTTAGAAGATACATTTACTGTGATAGGTTCTCTCGTAGGTAGTCCAATAAATAGTGAACTTCTTTTAGAATTTCTAGGGAGTGTGGTGGAGTTCTCATCCTTTAGTGGCAACTTAGTGGCTGTGTTCGCCTCCAATACCTTTCGCTGTCCTTCCCGGTCGATATGCTTTATTTCATTATCATATTTATCATCTATTGCCGCGTAATTCAGTTTGGGTGGTATTACTTCTTCCTTTGGAGGTTTCGCTACATTATAAATATCATCTCTTTCTCCGATATGGCCAGAAAAGGTTGCCCTGGAATTAGAAACGAGTGCTGTTTTGCCAGCAATTGACTTCCTAATTGCTGTACTTATTGCCTGAAATGAATCATCCAATGCAGAGGCTCCTTCCTGGGAGATACCCTTCTCTATATTTTCTAGTCCCGTATTTTCGCCTTTGGAAGTGAGTGATAAGTCACCTGAGGGCTTAGGTGACGATTTAATTTGATCATGTACTCTCCAGGGAGGAGAACTTGCCCTTTTTTCAGAAGCGCTTGCATTGTTATTCAAGATTCTATCCACCTCTGCCTTCAATTCTGTGTTTATCTTTTGTTCTATTTGTGGGGATTGTTCCAATTTCGTGGATTCATTCTTAATGGGTTCAGGTGAAATAATTAGGGATTTCTTCTGCCGTATTGGAGATGATCCAGGGCTATTTTGAGCCTGTTTTGAATATGAATATGTGAAGTTTCTGGATTCCGATGAATCGGCAGCTGGTATTGCGTCAGTAGCAGATTTGCCGGATTCAAGCAATGGAGTGATTTCTCTTTTATCTATCAGTGTATCCAACACCTTGCTCATGAAGCTGTTGAGACTGTCGTAGTGAGAATTGCATTCCTGAAAATGGTCTTCGCAATTGGTTAAGACTCCATCATATTGTATAGACATCTCGTTTGATATCCATCGAGACGATCCAGGAACGAGTTCATTTCGTTTCTTCTTAGTGGCACTAACCGCCCAAAACCTTGAACTCATCGGAGACCTCTCTGGATCGGTTTATTCTGTCCTAACGCCAAAACGGTTGCTTCTTTAATGTCTATCTAGAACTGGAAATAGTACTGGATCATTCTAGTATGTATTTATTACTATGAGCGTGTATATGTTACTAGGTGCAGTAGTTGAATACAATGTCGCAATGGTTGATGTTAGTAGTACCAATGGTAAGAACACTTAAGGATGGTGAAGCAAAGTAGGGGTGAGATAAATAAAAAAGCTTTCCTACTACTTGTGATATGTCAAGATAGTCATTTTCTTTTATTTTAACACATGGTCAAAATCTTATAATGTGTCCTTTAATTGATAATTGATATCCCATACTATTGCTAACTGTGAACGGTGGCTAGTAATATATAGCGACATCACATACCATACACTCTGACTGTGTCGTCCCATTTAAACTACTGACAAGACGCGGAATCCAAACCAAGAACAGTCAGGACCTGCATTAATCTATTGCTCTCATACTGCTGAGCCGCACCGGAATATCTCGTATATTGGATTTGGCATCAAAGAGAAGAACAGTAATTATATTGCGATTCGTTGGCAAGAGCATAGAAACGAGTTGACCAAAGGAGCTAAACTCAATTCCTCGGGGATGTTGGACAAGAGCTCTTCTGGGCTTAGACTCCAGGATTTAGACCAATTTCCTCGGGCTTCTCACGGTTCCAGCCGAAACGGTGCGAATTCTTGGAACCACGAAGACGGAAATGCTGCAACTGACCATTTGCGGTCACCAGCCCACGAAGAAAGTCCCATTTGGAACATTCTTCCGTCATACCAAATGTACCAGTCAACGTTCTCCAAGAGCATTAGACCCTCATCCGAGGACTTGAGAGTGAATCCACCAGCCTACGAAGGCTCTAGTTCTTCTGGAACAGCAGAAGGGTACTTCCCTATGGTTCATGATCCTATCCCCATAGGTGCTAATGAGCAGAATACACCGACCCTGGAACCATTGTCAACTTCTAGACAATCACAACCATATGCTAGTTGGGAGACTAGCATTTTGGGAAATACCCATAAATTAAAACGAGTGGAAGATTTCGACCCAAAAGCCTCAGATGCGTTGACCGTCACCATTCAAATGACAAAGAAACCTTGTGAACGTGGCATTAAACCAACCTTACTTGATAACCAATACCTTGAATATAAGCAGGGTGACGAGTTAAGTGGCTTCATAACTATAGAAAATATACCTTTCGATATGTTCTCTGTTGTCCTAGAAGGTAAGAGTTGTGCGTTAGGCGAGCTGGTTGATCCTAAGAATCCACTATTGTTTTACAAGTTCATGAATATGTTTGACTACAATGCATCGTGGTCTCCAGCATTCTTCAATGGAGATGATTTTGACCAGGATCACAAAGACCCTATTGATAATACAGAATTAATATTACCGATGGAAAAGTATTTTGAACCAAAAGTAAAATACAAAAGATTCTTCAATTTTGTATTGCCTGAAAAGCTTTTGGATTGTTCATGTGAAGTACATAACTTACTGAGACACTGTGAGTTGATACCTACTTTTGGGCTTGCAAGAGATCAGTTTTTAAAAAGATTGAAGGAAACTAGAACAGTGAAGCAACTGGGCCAAAATACAAGTACACCAACAGGAGTAGCTGGAGTCTTGGATAGTAGCATCAAAGATTTGTCTTTTCCGGGAACATCCATTAGTTACAGCATTGAAGCTAGGATTGTGGGTAGAAGTTCAGATTATGTGAAATCGCCGCATCATCTAGAGCCAGAGGATGCTGAGTTTATTATAGTAAATGAATCAAGTTTATATTTTAGGGTTGTCCCAAAAGAAAGATTGTCAGTTGAGTTTGATAAGGATTTTCTTGAGAGAGAATCTAAGAGGAGTCTCAATAGCTTGGTTCTTAGAGTGGAAAATAAAATTGAATTAGGGAAGAAGAATCTTGATTGCGGTGCACCTGATGTAAATAGACTTGTTGATCTTCCCAAATATGAGTATTCCCATAATTCGAACAACGATAACGATACCTTACCTAAATCTAAGTTTGACTATGAAGCGTTGTACCCGTTAAGAAAGAAACAACTCACGACAGTGAAAGTTGTAGGAATGGTTTCGATTTCATCTCCGGTTTGTGATTATGCCATATCTTATTGCCCGCCAAGAAGATTTAGAGAGATGATGGGCGGTTTCTCTGCAACTGCAACAATACCCGTAAGAGTACCAGTGACCTTGATGATGTCAGTAGGCGACCAAAAGTCGTTCAAACCTCCTGAAATAAAAGCAGTACGAGCTGATCTAGTAGCTGTAACTTTTCGAACACAAAAATACCCTATTCCTATTGAAATTACCGACGATTTAATATTTCAGAACAAACCAGATAGCAAAGACAACCTCGATGAATACGTAGTAAATCCATTCAGAAGATACCGGAGGGAACTAGCACATATCGAGAACAACTTGAATAATTTTCCCTTAGAGCTGTACTTGGTTATGGATGTCAAAGCGTTATCCAATTTAACGAGCAAGTACAATGTACTCAGAATTGATGATGTAGCATACCAGAGTAGGAAGGGATGGGTACAGAATCTGAATTCGCACAAGACAGGAAGTCAATGGCAATTTAGCAATGACTTGGATGTCCAAATTTATTTTGGGAAACTATTACGTGGAAATAGCAGTCTGAACGATTCTTACTGTTTGGTACCGAATTTTCAGAGTTGTATTGTAGGCCGTTCGTACTATATTTCCATCTCGGTGAAGTTAAGTAATAATGAGGTGTACATTATAAAAGTGCCTCTCACTATTCAAAACGTTTAATCTATATATAATGAGAGCCCTTGGTTTGTTTCACTTGTAGATCTTGTTCACGTTAACTGCTTTTGCAATCATTCTGTTGGTTGAACTTATGGCCATGGCACAAGCATAATTTGCAGTCAAATGGGAATTTGTGCAGTCCGCAGTACTAAGTAATATTATAGTAGCCAACTTCTTGTATTTTTGAAGATTTAAAATTTAACGAACTCTTCTGATGGTGTAAGTGGGAAGCTTATGACAACATTTTCAATGAAATGGAATTCCACGATTATATATAAATACATAAAGAAATGTGTTCTATTTCATCAAACATAATAATAACCAAAACACTAATTTGACTAGCCAAGTCCACCCATAATTTTCTTTTTTCTTGTTTCTCTACTTGTTATCTTTCTTTCCTATGCGAAATCAGTCTTGTTGCAATCAACCATCCCATTCGTCCCATCATAACACTCCACTAACCACCTTTATTGCAGCCATTGCCTACAGCAACACACCTTCTTTTTGCAGTAATCCATTATGTCATTCTTTTTCTGGCTATGCCCTATGCACTACCTCAGATAACCCATGTTTAACAATGTTAAGCTCTCTAAATACACATAGTAGAAACTACACTTATCTCTATGACCACCAAGCAATCGTCTTGAGTTAGACATTTCTAGTTGCAAAAAGTCGAAGATGTCAGATAGATTCAACATCCTTCATAGCGGGTACCTTCTTGCTAAACGAACGCTCATACTGAGAGATGACTCCTGCTCTGTCTTTGAGGGAGCCTCCACATTAAATCTTATCTTTCTGATCTTGATAACCTTCGGAATCGTCATTAGTTATCTTCCACAGTACCATAGAATATACGCAAAACGAACATCGGAGGGGTTGTCCACGAACTTCTTGCTATTAGGCTCATGCTCGTCCATATTCACGTTGACAAATATCATTTTGGTCAGTTCCAAAGCAAGGTACTGTTGCTTCAGCGGAGCGTTGAACACGTTCAATTGCATTAATTCCCAATTAAATCTCATCCAGATAGGTTTACAGTGTACCTGTGCTATCTTGATTCTTGTATTTGTGTTGATACTAACCAAGGATTCGTTGAAGCAAGATAAACACGAATACGGAAGAATCGTGAAAGTGGCGAAATTCGTGGCTCTCCATGGAATCTTGTCGCTAGTTCAAATAGCAATCGGTTTGTTTTCCAATAAGTCTGTGTTGTATTCAATTGCCAGTGTGAATGGTTTATTGTCAACCTTGCTAACTGTTATCAAGTATGTGCCACAGATCTATACCACCTACTTGTTAAAGCATCCAGGTACTTTATCGATTGGAATGATGTGCATCCAAACTCCTGGTGGGTTTGTGTTCACTGCTACTTTATTCTTCACAAAAGGTTCTCATTGGAGCTCGTGGGTATCATACTTGGTTGCTGCACTGTTGCAAGGGTTATTGTTGATGTTGTGTATTTACTATGAGTACTTCCACAACAAGGGAATGGATGCGGAATTATCGGAGCGTGCTGCAGTAGAAAGAATCATAGCAGAGAATTTGCACGAACAAGATTTAGAGGTAGGAGATGACGAAGAAGCTGCTCCCCTTCTATAAACAATGCATTTGAAGCATACCTGAAAGATAACAGCTGATTAGCAGTTCTTCAAAAATAGTACATGGAATAAACGAATAACGACAATCTAGGTCGTGCGAATCTTTGTAGTACAGTTACTTTTTGAACTATATTACTTCGACTGTATTAGTCTCGTAGGTTGGTTGCAAAAGGATGAATAGCCATAAATTTTACCCTAGAGCTCTGTATATTGATTATGTAATGATTTACCAGTGTCGTGATCTGCTTACGTAAGGTAAATTATGACATTTTTGCAACTATAGCTACTCCTTTACTACTTACCTCACCTTTGTGGGGAGCTTTCTGGAGAAGGTACTATAAATTCTATATGTAAATTCCTGGGAGCAATATATAGTCCGCCACACCCGTATTTGTGATTTTCTGATAGAGTCTGAGTGCAAACTGCAACTAATTAACCTACTGTGACTACTACTACTACGACTACTACTACATACCACCAACAATGATATCTCCCCCCCCTTCCTCCACACAGACAAAATCCAAATGTTAGAGTAGGTCAACACATTGCCTCTCAATCCCATTTCAATCCCCGATAATCTATTATTTTCCATATTTTCATCCACGTTTCCTCTATCTCCCCTACTCATCCCAACTTCTCCAACTGACAAGCGCTCTCCTGCCGATCGCAGCTCTTCCCTCACACTTCCTCTGCTCACTTACATGGATCTCTTCTCAATAATTACATAATCTGAAAGTTCCCTCTCCATCTCCCATTACGTAACCCACTTCCGCGAATCAAATTCTTCGACATCGAACACCGAACAACCTTTCGATCGATTTTTCAGTCGATGGGGTTATTCTTAACCAACGATTGTAGAAGTCCTTTCTTCACACTAGTTTATTCAGCCGTAATTGTAACCATGTTCAAGAACGTCGTCAGTACTACACTTCGTGCCGCCGGCCGTTCCACGGCCATCTTAAGGCTCCGTCCTACCTTAACCAGAGGCTACGCTGCCTTTGACCGTTCGAAGCCTCATGTGAACATCGGTACCATTGGTCACGTTGATCACGGTAAGACCACCTTGACCGCTGCTATCACCAAGGTTCTTTCCGAAAAGGGTGGTGCCAACTTCTTGGACTACGGTTCCATCGACAGAGCCCCAGAAGAAAGAGCCAGAGGTATCACTATCTCTACTGCTCACGTTGAGTACGAAACCGAAAAGAGACATTACGCCCACGTCGACTGTCCAGGTCACGCCGATTACATCAAGAACATGATTACCGGTGCCGCCCAAATGGACGGTGCTATCATTGTTGTTGCTGCCACCGACGGTCAAATGCCTCAAACCAGAGAGCATTTGTTGTTGGCCAGACAGGTTGGTGTCCAAGAATTGGTTGTCTTCGTTAACAAGGTCGACACCATTGATGACCCAGAAATGTTGGAATTGGTCGAGATGGAAATGAGAGAATTGTTAGCTGTTTACGGATTTGACGGTGACAACACCCCAGTTGTCATGGGTTCTGCTCTTTGTGCCCTTGAAGGTAGAGAGCCAGAGATCGGTAAGGAAGCCATTGAAAAGTTGTTAGACGCTGTCGATGAACACATCCCAACCCCAACCCGTGATTTGGAGCACCCATTCTTATTGCCAGTTGAAGACGTCTTCTCCATCTCTGGTAGAGGTACTGTCGTCACCGGTAGAGTCGAGAGAGGTATGTTGAAGAAGGGTGAGGAAATCGAAATTGTCGGTAACTTCGACAAGCCATTCAAGACTACTGTTACTGGTATTGAAATGTTCAAGAAGGAGTTGGACGCCGCCATGGCCGGTGACAACTGTGGTATCTTGTTGAGAGGTGTCAAGAGAGACGAAATCAAGAGAGGTATGGTCTTGGCCAAGCCAGGTACCGTCACTTCCCACAAGAAGTTCTTAGCTTCCTTGTATGTCTTGACCACCGAGGAAGGTGGCCGTCACTCTCCATTCGGTGAGAACTACAAGCCTCAAGCTTTCTTCAGAACTACTGACGTTACTTGTTCCTTCTCCTTCCCAGAGGGTGAGGGTGTTGACCACTCCCAAATGGTTATGCCAGGTGACAACATCGAGATGGTCGGTGAGTTGATCAAGGCCACTCCAATTGAAATCAACCAGCGTTTCAACATTAGAGAGGGAGGTAAGACCGTCGGTACCGGTTTGATCACCAGAATCCTCGAGTAAACGTTCAGCTAGATGTAGCAGCGAGGTTAGAGGAACGATAGGTTTGAGTTGTAGGTGAGTTCTCAACTATAAAGAGAGCTTTTCCGGCTTAGTGACTCGTGTATATAGTGACGTATGAATAATCTCGTTGAATGTATGTATATATGATCAAGGATTGTAGTGTTAGAGTATGTGAAAAATCCTGTAGCGAGAACGAGACAAAGAGGAACATTTAGCGAGGTTAATGCGAAACTTAGCGGGAATATTAGTGAGAGGACGATTGTAGCATAGCTCTAAAGGGACTGTACACCACCGGTATCAAGAGCTGCGGAGAGGAGTCAAGAAATACGGTTAATGAGTTTAATAACCCAATGAGTGACCACAATGTTTGTCTCTACATAGTTCTAAGTTATTTGTAACAAATAAATTTCCCAAGAAGAGAACTAGTCATGACTAAGTAGAATTATACAATGTATTGCAGTCACTAAAGCTCTCCCTACACTCTAAGTACTCACTACTAAAAAACACCGAGAATAACAAATATTCTACGCGCGCGACGGATCAAAACACTGAACCATCGCTAAACCAAACTTGGCTGCTTAATCACTATGCCATTGAATATAGAAGAGCACCAATTCTTGTAGTAATTATTAACACAATTCGCTCATTTCTGAAGCCTAAATTTCCATGGAAAGCATAGAATCGGCGCCGTTGAGCCTGCCGGCTCTCCACATCAAAGACGAATTGCAGATCCCCTTTCCTACTACTGGCTACAACATTCAATTATTCAGTCAGAAAAGACAACTACTCAACACCAAGAAAGAAGTAGTGATCTTAGCTGGATCATCTGTTTCGAAGAAATTGACGTTTGAGGAAGATATTGTAACCACCACTTACACAACGTTCAACAACTCGAATTTTGCATCCGTTGACACTGCCGCCGAATGTCTCGTAGTGTGTTTCCGAAAGTCTGCAAATATATACTATCCAGATGGAAGAAGCTACGTGGTCAGCTTCCCATTCGTGGTTAAAAATGCATTTCCATTCGAGTCGGGCTTGGTATTGGAAAAAGATCAGAATCAGGTAGAATTCTCCAGTCAGGAAACGCTTCAGATGCCTCAATTGAATGCTGCTAAGTTCCTCACATTGGTAGATCCAATTGGAGACTTCAGAGTAGTCAGCACGTCATCAACATCCGTAATATCTCCCAACGAAGTCTTGATGACTTTTCCAAGAAAGGGATTGAATAAAACTTCATCTCTTTGCGCCACTTTTAATCCGCAAGAAAGAAATGTCATAATATATAGCATAAGATCCTCATCAAGGGGTTCCAAAAAATTGGATACGTCTACGAAATATCAACGTAAGAGCCACACGCTTATATCAACACCTAATCCTTCCAGAGTATTGGAAGATGATATTCATTTTGATGCTTCGGGATCATCAAATATCAATCAAAATGCATTATCCATGAATATGGAGAAAAAGAGAACTAGTACATTATTATCGGATGCTTCCTTGGCACGTATGGGCACCGAAGGAGGCTTTCCAGACCCAAAGAGAAAGCCACACAATGCTCATGAAGTGCAGATTCTACGTAAAGATATGATTCTCACAAGAACAGATGTAATACCAAATAACGTGGAGAAATCACAGATCCTGATATTTGGCTTGCACTTTGAGGAGCAAGAAGCAATAGTTGTAGCCAATAAACTCAAAAAGGAGACAAGAGTCTACATGTTCAAACGTCATGGAACAAGTCATTTCCATGCATGTTATACATTTCAATCCAAAGAATGTATACCTTTGAATAGCGAGAAAATGGAAGGATTCTTAGTTTCCTTAAAAGAAGACGGTACTATAGTCCTTATCAATCCATTTGTTGATATAGTCTCGCCGAGCGTGGACCTCAACTTCAGTATTCACAGCATTCAAAGCCTTCAGAGCTCACATGAAGAGCGATTAGCTATTCTGTCACAAGACGGAGTCTTGAGTACTATACGATTGATTTTAGAGCCATATAATGACTTTGTTTTGAACTGTTTGAGGTGCTTCAAATATTTATCGGGGTCCAAACTAAGCGAAAGCATCAGGATGCTTTGGCGAACGGCTGTTGTCATGGAAGAATCAAAAGACGAATGGAATGCATTTGTAATCACTTTGCTAGCAATTATATACCCATTCCAAGAAGAAATTAAGTGCGTCCAGAACGAAGTAACAAGATTACTTCCTATAGCAAAACGTCTTCATGATTCTGCAGATATAAACTATCTGTTTTCGGATTTGATTCCTTATATTGCTTTATCGTTGCATTTACTTAGAGAAGAAGCACGACTCGACTGCACAAGTAAGGCCATATTACATAAACTTGGGGTATTATTGACTCAATTAACTGTATGGATGGGTTGGCCCGAATCTTGGACTAAATACTATATGATCAATTTTTCAACCATTGATATGTCCGTGAGATTTCTACTGAACTTGATGCTTGACTCTGCTCCTAATCTTATAGAATCATTATCAAGTTTATTTAGTGGTAAGATTATTAGGTATTTGACCTTCTCGCAGCTAGTGGAAGAGAGTGATTCTGTTGACTCTCTTATCACTCCGAGAACACACTACATATTAAAACTATTTGAAATTATAGTGTCTCCGTCTTTCGGTCCCAATGCAGTTGTTGATATGATGTGTGAGTACGGTATCACGAGAGGGGAGTTAGAGACATACCCTCCTGGTATCAGCATCCCACTCAAAGAAGCAATCCTGCTTTGTCAGGAGAATCCATCGTTTGCGTGGACAAATAGAACTTTAGAATTGGTTGGAAGAAAAGATCTTACAATGTTCTTATCTAAAAATTACAATTACCCTGTCTTCATTGGTTCCAATGTAGAAGTGAAAAGCATTGGTTCTATTCTCTCTAGTGTCCTTAGCAGGAATGAGTCTATTTCCCCTTGGGATGGTCAGTCGGAAGCCGACAGAATAGGAATCACAAAACTAATATTTGACTATGATAGAAGGTATTACGAAATCACTACATTGTTACATCAAACGAAAATACAAACTGCCACACTTGTTGCAGAAGAAGGTATAGGAGAATATGACTTAGTTGTTCAGCAAAGAGGATTGGCTGCATTAGTAGCTTTGAGAACTCTTACGATACCATTAGGAAGAGCGGCTTTGTTTTATGCTGGGCGTAAACCAGTCCTCACAGAGAAATTTCCAGTTCCAAAATTCAACTTAAACACATTAATCTCTCCTACTATGACGAATATAATCCTTTCCGATGGTGTCATTCCGAATAAGATCTCTGAGTGGGGATATTTCCACAATGGTGTCTCTTCTGGACTAAGCATCAGCAGAGAAGCTAAAGGGATAACTGGAAGTTGGATAATATTCAATAAACCTCCAGAATTGAATCCCCAACATGCTGGCTTCCTTTTAGGTCTCGGTTTGAATGGACATTTGAAGAAACTAGAGGAATGGCATATATATAATTATTTAGGACCTAAGCATCCACTTACTAGTGTGGGGTTATTGATAGGGATGGCCGCTAGTATCAGAGGCTCGATGGATAATAAGTTAACAAAGGTGTTATCTGTTCATGCCGTTGCCCTTTTGCCTCAAGGAGCTAACGACTTAAACGTTCCTATTATGGTCCAGACAGCCGGTTTAATAGGTATTGGCTTGCTATATATCGAGAGCCAACACCGTCGTATGAGTGAAATACTTTTATCTCAGATAACCAGCTCAGTATATCAGAATGATACTGAACAGATACATGAAGGATATAGGTTAGCTGCGGGAATCTCCTTGGGATTGGTAAATTTAGGTAAAGGCAATGACTTAAGTGGACTTAATGATACCCATGTTGTTGATAAGCTATTATCTCTTGCTATTTCAATGAAAGACTACCAACCAATACAAGAGTTGGACAAATCATGTTGCGGAGCGATAATGGCCCTTGGATTTATTTACATCAGAACGGAGAATGTTGCAGTTGCAAACAAATTGCAGGTACCAGGTACGGAACAATTGTTGGACTACGTCAGGCCAGATTTACTTTTGCTAAGATGTATCGCTAGAAATCTTATTCTTTGGAATGAAATAGGTACTACTGTCGAGTGGGTGGAATCTGAGGTTCCTCCAGTATTGTTTGATAAATATGGAAATGGCCACATAGATGTTCTTGATAGTGATCAACTTGGATACTTCAATATCTTAGGAGGCTCTTGTCTTTCGATGGCAGTTAAGTTTGCTTCGAGTCATGACGTCACCGTAAGAAATACGTTGTTACAGTACTTAGACATGATGATGGATTTATCATCCAATACAGCCACTAACTACGATCAAAAGATAGCATATCACTGTGCTGGAAATATCAGAAACCTCATTGCATTGTCTTTATCGGTTGTAATGGCTGGGAGTGGTGACTTGGAAACCTTCCGCCGTTTGCGTGTTTTGCATAATGATACTAGTAAAGAACTGGGATATGGCAATTACATGTCGATAAATACAGCATTGGGCTTCTTGTTTTTAGGAGGTGGTCAATTCGCTTTTAACAACTCAAATTTTGCTATTGCAAGTTTGATCACATCATTATATCCTATTTTTCCTAATGAAAATAGTGAACTTGATGTACATCTCCAAGCACTTCGCCATTTCTGGGCCCTTTCTGTGGAACCTCGATGCTTAACTATACGTGATGTGAACACGCAAAATGCCCTTAAGATTCCAGTTACTATTTTGTTGAAGAATGGAGAGAGAAAGGAGGCACTCTCGCCGTGCTTACTTCCGCCCCTTGATGAAATATTAACTATTCAAACGCGATCCTCTGATTACTTCAATGCTCAAATTGACTTCGAATTGAATTCAGAATATTTAGAGATATTCAAGAAGTCGTTGACGGTGTTTGTCTACAAGAGAAGAAATTTTAAGCTATTGTCACCTTCCATTGGCTCATTATTGAAGAATGAGAACAAGTCATTACAAATCGATAACGGAGAAATCAGTGTTAGTGAAGACGTTTCGAAATTACTTAATTTGGAAGTGATGAACCATATTGTTGACTACGAGAAGCAAGTCCTCCTATACGAATGTAGTGAGAATGACGATTCACATGCGTATAGCACGGAGCTTTCAATCTTTAATATCATTGATAAGAAGATAGACTTGGCGCGGATGGCCCAAAACCCGCTGTCGATGGATGATCTTTGGAACCTTAAACTTCTTTTTTCGTATACGGACCGATTGATGAAGAACGAACTTCATTATGTTTCTCTTGAGTTCGTAGAGCAGCTCAAGCAACAAGTCTGGAGTCATAGGGTTTAGAAATTGATTGAAGATGTGCTATACATCGATCAAACATAAATAGATTTGCTTTCCCAAATGTATGTAATGATTAGCGAATATGTCCTTTCAGCCTGTTAATAGAAAGAAAACAGTCCCAGCTAGCTATCGACTGTAAGAGATTGCACATTTTGCAGCTAACAATAAGAATCTGCGCGTACACCCTGCACTTCGGGCGTGTACGAACATGGAAAAGAGGAACAACGTTAGTACGGATCGGCTAAGGCTCGGTGCGTGTAGTATTATGTAATCGAGAGACATAGTCGTTTAGAGACTGTAGTAGTTGTGCTAAAAAGGCTGTTGTATGAGCAAATTCCTGGAAATAATATAGTTTATTCGTAATTTTCCAAGCGCATATGAATATTGATTCTACCACTGAAGTTACGGTAGAGAAAATATCAGAATGCATATTGCACACGTATACCTTATACGAGCAGTAGAGAGATGTACTATAGTACATCACTTACAAATAAACAACGCATATCATAAAACACACCACAAGGATATTTCAAAGTGATTTCAGTCATTCTGTCCCTTCTCACCGCCAACAGCGAATAGACCCAACATCAATTCCAATTGTAAATGAACTTGACATATTAGTCTGCCATGTAGCCCCACCTGAGTCTCCTCATTCATGCCAATACGCACCTCAACTCATATCTAACGCATACTAACACTACATATGAACACAAACTCCAATAAATCTCAAACCGCACACGCACCTCACACACTCACCGTTAGCCTCACAATACGTCTCACTCCTCTCATTCCCTCACTCACACACACACACTCTCTCTCTCACTCCTCTCACTCCAACCAGTCAACGGTCTCACTCTCATATGCATTTTACAATGCTTGTCGTAAATAAACAGACGCACACGACGAATAAAAAAACGACACCAGAAAAACATTCTCCCAAAAAACCTCCATAGTTAAGCGGCAGGAGTAAATATTGGAATTATATTTTTATTCGTATAGTATTTTTCTTGACATCGACAAGTGTGGACCACAGCGGTGTTTGGATAGAATAGCCTATTTCTGATATTAGTTTCTTTCGCAGGTATATAACTACCATCGCACCTTCGTTTAACAAATCAGTAGCTTCCTAAAATGGCCTTCAGACCTCCGTTCTTTAACCCTCCAACTGCCATCAGGCTGAGAATGAAGTACACTCGCAATCCCTACATGATTGGTCCTCAGACAATGAACCTCACCCACCCATTGTCCAGAGCTACCAACATGGCCGAACTCGCGTTGCAGCAGGCTCAGCAACAACAGCTGGTGGTCAACAAGCAGCAAAAGAGAAATTTCAGCTCGTACTACTATCGTTTCCCGAAGATCCCTCGTCCCAAGAGAAACGTCTTATACTACTCGTCTTGGACGAAGTCAGGTGCTTCCAAGTACATTCCAGGCAAGAAGAACCTCTATTTTCCAACTATCTCAAGAAGACTGTTTTCAAATGCCAACCAGAAGTTGAAGAGCAAAACGAAAAACCTCCACAAGCGTTTCTTTTCGGTCGAGGCTCGTACCAAAAGACAACAACGTAGAAGATTCATTAGGTGGTGGACTGTTACCTCATTGGCCATCGTTTTGGGTGGTGTTGCTGCCAAAATGAAATATGAAAGAGGAGAATTCGATGACGAGGAAAGCGGTCCTAATCAATACCGTATTAAGCCACAATCCTGGCAATTGTATGCTTACTCGACCTTGCCTTTAAAGACCATTTCAAGAATTTGGGGACAAGTCAACTCCATTAACTTACCAGTCTGGGTCAGAAGCCCATCTTACAGACTTTATTCGGCCCTCTTCGGGGTGAATTTGGAAGAAATGGAAGAGCCTGATCTTACCAAATACCCCAACTTATCTGAGTTCTTCTATCGTAAATTGAGACCTGGTGTTCGTCCTATTGCAGACGGTGACCTCGTCTCGCCGTCTGATGGAAAAGTGTTAAAGTTTGGTGTAATTGAAGACGGTGAGATTGAGCAAGTTAAGGGCATGACATACTCTATTGATGCCTTGTTAGGATTAAAGACTGAACGCTTGGCTGCTCCTAGTCACAGTTTAGATTTTGACCACAATGTAGATGATACCACTGTCATGGAGCGTCATGAAGAGTTTGCAAAGATCAATGGTATCTCTTACTCCGTAGATGACTTGATTGGCGGTGAAAGCGATGAGACTTACCACTTGAACGAACTTACTTACCAAGATGATCATGATGGAACTGCTAAGGGATCGAAAGCATCCTTCTCTAAGGAAATGGCCGTAGCTAAGAGTTTGGCTCCTACGCATATGGACAGTATTATTTCCGGTACCAGCAAGCAATTGTACTTTGCTGTTATCTATTTGGCTCCAGGTGATTACCATAGATACCATTCTCCTACTAACTGGGTCACCACATTGAGACGTCATTTCATTGGTGAGTTATTCTCCGTTGCTCCTTTTTTCCAAAAGACTTTACAGGGTCTCTTTGTCTTGAACGAAAGAGTTGCCTTGTTAGGCTACTGGAAGTATGGTTTCTTTTCTATGATCCCCGTTGGTGCAACCAACGTTGGTAGTATTGTTGTCAATTTCGATAAGGACTTGAAGACTAATGATGTTTACGAACATGAAGTGTACCTGAGAGCTCCTGTTGACGAAAAGACACCATTGTTAGAAGACAGTAGTGCTTCTTCATCGACCACAGACTTGACAAGCATCTCTACTGTTAGTAGCGAAGCAACTAAAAAGAAGAGAACTAAGAAGAACACCGTTTATGAAGCCACTTACACTAAAGCAAGTAGATTACTTGGTGGTTACCCATTGACCAAGGGTCAAGAGGTTGGTGGATTCAAGTTGGGATCCACTGTGGTTTTGGTGTTTGAAGCACCAGAAAACTTCAAGTTTAACCTTGAGGTTGGCCAAAAGGTCAAGATGGGACAATCACTCGGAGGATTCAAGTAAGCGTCCTTTTGATACCCTTTCATTTACATCACCCGTTGGTATTTACTAGCGGCTTAAATAGCATGAGTAGACTTAAATCGCTGAGTTGAACTAAGAAACAAGATAAGAGATAAATATGCGTAGCTTGGGTGGAGGCCAGAGTGTAGAATATAGCCTTTAATTAGAGTGCAAAAAGGGCTATATGAGAGAGGTTTAATCGGAGTGTGACGTCTGCTACTCTAGTATATTTCGTCGCTTTTATAAACTAACAATGAGATCGCTAGAATAGTCCCTTTGGATGCATTCTGTTCACCTCAATTTATGCCTTTTCATTATCTATTTTGAGTCTCTAACATCTAGTGAAGCGTAACCTCCCTTGTCTTCTTAATTTGCACTCTTCAGAAATTTGGCTGCGAACAAATATAAATATAACCACAAAGTGTGCTAAGAACTAACTTAACGATCATATCTAATATGGGATTTGTTCTCGTTCCATTACATTACCTCTTTGCACTCCCCTGGTTGTAGCACAACCAATTCTTCCATACTTTTCATTTTTGCTTATCACATGTTGTAGTCCAATTCTTAGTGGCTCCATACGGAACTCCCAGATTCTTCGTAGAACACTTAGTCTTCAGGCCATTCATTTCTTAACAGTTTCTAATAACCATCAGCTCTAGGTCAACCTAGGATCACTCTTCCTTTCAAAGTGAACTCACTACATAACATCAAAAAATCACGACATCGTACAATCCACACTTCAAAATACCATAACTCAAAAAGATCAAGATCGGCGACTGCCAATATCTCTCTCTACTGTGCTACCACGAGCCACCACCACCAATGCTACCATTTTCATCTCCCCCTTCATTCGTATACTGCACTTATTCTCCTCCTTCTCGCACCATCGGCGCTGGTACACCTCAACCCCATGCATTCTCCATAGTCATCTCTGGCATCATCGCGACTAAAATGATTAATGATTTGGTCGTGTCTGTTGTTGTCTTTTCTGTTGTCGTCTTTGTTAGGTGGGATTTGTAGTGTTCGTGCATCTCTGTTGTATTCGTTACCGTTCTTCGTTGTTTTCGGTATAAATTCAGTTTTGTTACTGTGTCTTAGTGATTGTCGTTGGTAGTCATTGTCGTTGTCGTTCTCATTGTCCTCATTGTCCTGTTCCTCGTCATTGTCGTTGTTTTCGTTCACTTCGTCATACTCAATCTTTGGTATTTTCTCCCTCGTTGTCACACTCGCTACTCGCTGCTTCACTCGACTCACAGTTTTTCTCACTCATTTCCGTGTCTCATTCTCTGTTTGTATCCGTTTCCTACTCGTTCCATCTCACTTCGTGTCTCGTCCTGTCTCACTCTCCAACGTGAACTCCCTCACGTGTGATACCTGACTCTTGATACTTCCGTTAGTTAGTCGTTTTCTGGATCGACTTTGTTTGGGAATAAACACCAAAAAAATATTTCTGCTACTGTCCGAAACATTATTTGTGACTATCGTTTCTGTCACTTCCAGCTCATCTACCACAACCAACTCAACTATAGCCAGCTCGTAGGTTTCGACCGTGTTAAGTTCAGTCATACACCGCTTGCCTGTTTATTGTCAAGATACGGAATTTTTCGCCATTTCCTCGGTCTATTGCTGTCGTTCTCAGGCGCTACGTACTACGTACCATTGTGATCTTGGTTCCAGTGTCTTGATCCTCATAGAAATCTTATAAAAGCTTACGGCACGACGTCAAATGTCGTTCTTAAATACAATCAGAGGCTTCGGAAGAAGCTCCAAAAAGACTAAAAACAACGGCGATGGCCAGCCGTTGTACTCACACCCAAACTCGTCTGATTCACCTCTAAGAAGAACTCAGTCGCCAACAAAGCTGGTCCCAATAAAACAACAACGAAATAATCAGGTTCTGTTTCCGAATCCAGAATCGCCGTCCAAGCGGAGTAGATCTGGACAACCATCGTCTCACAGACTGGGACTGCCTAGACGACTGGGTCGCCAGACACAACAACTGAACTACAGTAGTAACAGTATTAATAACACTAATAACGGCAATATTGAACAGGAACTCCCATTATTCCTCTGTGAGCCGTTCATCAAAACAGCATTAGTAAAAGGTTCGTTCAAGACCATCGTCCAACCGCCAAAATATGTTGACTACGGCGAGTGGTTGGCACTTAACATCTTCGAATTGTTCAACAACTTAAATCAGTTCTATGGCGTCATCTCCGACTATGTCACTCCAGAAGCATACCCTACCATGAATGCTGGCCCTCATACAAATTATCTCTGGGTTGACGGCAACGGCCAGACAGTCAACTTGCCTGCTTGTCAGTACATTGAATACGTGATTACTTGGATCTCCAATAAGATCAACGATCAGTCAGTATTCCCAACCAAGACTGGAGGTGTGTTCCCTCCAAATTTCATGAAGGACTGTAAGAACATCAGCAGACAGATGTTCCGTATCTTTGCCCATTTGTACCACAACCATTTTGACAAGATAGTGCATTTGTCGTTGGAAGCACACTTCAACTCGTTCTTTGCTCACTTCATCTGCCTTGTCAAGGAATACAACTTGATGGACAGAACCGAGTTAGAGCCGCTTTTACCCTTGATAGAGAACTTCGAGCAACAAGGAAAGATCATATAGAACCGTTAGCATATCGTGCATAGAGTATGTATATATGTAGCATAGAATACATCGATTCACAAGAACTGAAATAGATCAAGGATCTTCTACTGTAAGTTTAACCTATAGTATATTGTCTTATTTTCAATATATAATTTTCCCGTCATATGTACTAATTTACACCTAAACTATTTACACGCGTAAAACCTTCAAACAACTATAACAAATATAACAACCGAGTATGCAATTTATGACAATGCAAATGTAGGAAAGTGCCGAAATATGTACAATGGCACTTTATGAATCATGATTGCAGTGACTACTACCGCTTGCTGTAGACTGAATCATGAGAAGAAATACGATGATTCCTTTACCACCTCGACATCAAGATCACCCTTGGATGGAATGTCTGGGAATTTCAATGGAACCAAGATCTGGAAGTTTTTGGTAGAACCCTCAAGTGAATTCAAATCGTACTTCTCTGTGACACTTACTGTCGTTACCATCTCCTTTCCAATCTTGATCTTTTCAAGGTCCTCCGAGTAGAGATGCTCCAATCTGGTCTTCTCTAAATAGATCTCATCAGCGGCCGTCATGGCTCTACCCAAAATTTTGACGTTGTTTCTTCTTACTTCTTTGATCTCTTTGGCCAAAGCATGATCTCCTGGAATTGATATCACTTGGAGACAGTTTCTATAACGTTTTTCAAACTCCTCTTTGAGTTCTTGGACCAAGTTGCTACTGTGGAGCTTCACAAATTGGTTTCTAATTTCTTTGTTCATGCGATCAACATCGGCTGCATGTGTCCAATATGAGTCATGAACAGAAGCAAATGATAGATCTGCTTCACCGCACGCCTTGGCTGTCATTAACATGTGAGTGGCATCCAAGGAATGGACAAAGTTCGGTGGGAAGGCAGCTTGTTGCTTTCTAGCATCCACCTGAGAAGCACTGAAGGGGTCAGAAATGGAGATATCCTGCAAGTTTGTCTTGATCAATTGAGATTTCGAAATTCTGTATGGTTGAACACATGGCAAACCAAGAGGCGTAGTCCAAATAACAGATGACAAATGGTTAGGTTTGCCGTCGTTGGACTTGGCATCTTCATAGTCTATACGCACAGACTTACTGATTCTTTTGGCAGCATCTCCTAACCAGTCTTGGATCATATGAGCACCTTCGAACAACTCTCGAATGGAGTCGAAAACGTGCATGGTCAAATATCTGGCATAATCAGAAACCTCCTCGTCTCCACTGAAGTGGTGGTCTATTTGCTTTTTGATTTGTGCTGTGGCACCGACGAATGTAACACCATAAACATTGGTCATAACGGTTTGCTTAACAACCTTACGCGTGATCTTATCCTGCAAAAACACGGCATACTTGTTTCCCTCCTCGGCTTCGGCATCAATTCTCTTTTGCACTAAAGAGGCAACGAATTTGTAGACATCTTGTGGTCTTTCAGCTGGGATCAAATTCACTTGTTTGGCACCTTCAACATCACCACCTAGCGCTGCGTAATGCTGCAATCCGTTACAAGTTCCATCCTGATGAATTGGAATATGTGACACGAACTTCGTTGGGTCTTCCAATTTGTAAGCTTCTGCCAATTCAAAGCACACTCCTAAAGCTTGCCATGGCTTTTCGGCCTTCTTCCACCAAGCATCTTCAGAGTAAGGATTTCTTGCTGATTCAAAGGCATTCTCTAAGTTTTCATTAACAAACTCCACTCTTTCGTGCAATGGTGCCTTATCTACACCATAGACATTGGCCAAGTGAATTTTCAACCATTCAAGACCTCTTTCTCCAACTTCTCTACCTTCCCAAAACAAGAACAATGATCTAGTAAGATCATTACCCAAGTGATTGAAATGTGGAGATATAGGGTATGCCCTGCCTCTAAAGTCGACGTTGTGAGGAAAGAAGACCTTCTCTCCGAGGAAACCTCTAGCAATTTCCAACTTGTAGTTGGTGTCACATCTCTGCGATCTGAGAGAAGCGGCCTCATTTAGCGCACTTCTAAGCTTTCTTTGGTACTCAAACTTCTGAGCTGGTTCAGCATCGACTGGTAGTGGCTCTGGCAACTTAGGTTCGTCTACAACTGGGGGGATATCCAAAAATTCCTCACCCGAGTTCCAGTATTTTGTAATCACTTCAAACACATCGGCATTTACGGTCCATGCCGTCCTTCCCAAGACATTTAAACCATCGTAAACCTCCTCGAGGTTTCCTAGATCGGATGCTTTTCTCAAGTATGCAGTTGTTTCGGCAGAGTCTTTAATTCTGACTAATGTTGATCTGGAGTATAGATATCCACCATCGTTATAGCTATTCCATTCTCTTGGAGCCACAAGCATAGGCAATAATTGTGGTTGTACGCAATTGGTCATCGATCTACCAGCTAATTGTTTTACTATCTCTTTGTGAAGCTTGATGACTCCAAGTTTCTGTCCATTCAAGAACTGGTAGGTATGGAAAAATGCAGGTTGACTTCCGGTAATGGTTCTACCGGTAGAAGGATTTTGACCCTTGACAGGTACCTTGGCCACAAACAAAAGTAAGTTGGTCAAAACAGCTCCTAATTTGGCGTATACTGTATAACTCCAATCAGTACTCTCGTCGGGGTTTTCGATGTAATTACTCTTTTTATTGGATAATATTCTCTTCCATTGCTTGGTAGACTTGACCTTCTTAGAGAAAGCCTTCATTTCAGACTTGAGAAGGGACTGTGATTTGTGTTCCAACTCAACGGCTTTACCAACGGAAATAAGAGCTCTTGCAGCTCTCATACCATCTACTATACCACCAGTCGAGTTTAACTTCAAGAGCTCAAGAATAGTAATTACACACATCTTTTCTGGGGGAACAAGAACGAAGTATGGGGCGTAGTGCTCTCTATCTTTGTATAACTTCTTTTCGTCAGCGGAAAGGCCACCCTTCGATACTTTCCCATCCAAAAGATTCTGGCACATCTCAGCCTCTTTCTTAACATATGGTAATAAATTCTTGTACCACTGGAATAGTTGAGCGTTAAGGCCCTTGTTAAGTGGTAAGGCTCCTCTTTTCTGCATTTCTTCGAATTCATGCTTCCATTTCTCCTTGGCTCCATCTGCTCCACGAATTTCCAAACGTCTCTGTCTCGTGAGGTTAAATTGGTGTAAACCACTGTTGAACTTAGCACGCTGGCTTTCCGTCTTGAGGGACTTATAAACCTTAAAGAAATCAAGTTTGGACGTCTCACTGTCAGTCAATGATGTTTCGTCGAGTCCATCTTCCATTTCATTGATCATGGCCGCAATTTCCTTAGAGTCTGCTTCTTCTTTAAGTCCCAAAAGGGTATGTCTAATGATCTTCAAGCCGAAGGAATCCACGGCACGTAAGCTGTCGGCGTCCTTGTCTATAGTTGGAGCTTGTGTATCGTCTTTGAAGTATTCAGGTTCGGCTGATAACTTTTCCTCTTGGTTCAACTCATTTCTGACCTCTCTGAACAAGCTCTCCAAGTCTTCTGGAATATCTTCCATCGTTATGCTTGGGTCTGCAAATACTTTCATTAAGCCCTCAACGCCTATCACATCAATGTATGACAATATGTTGGTTTTCTTAGACTTTGGAAATCTGCTCAAATACAGAATGTAGGGTCCGTCTTCGGCAATGTATTTAGCAAGGATGATTGCAAATGTCCTCTCATTTGGCATCACATCATATCTTTGTTCTATTCTGGAGAAGAACTCCTCGAGATCTGAATAGTGCACAGCCGGATCTTGAGACCATGTCTGGAGGTATTTATTTACTGAAAAAATGAAGGTTTCTGGTTGCGATAAAAGGGGATGAATGGCCTCCAAGATCTTGTGAGCTCTCTCAAAGTTCTTACTGGTCAATAAGGCCTCCAAAAGCGATTGTAAGTGAGAAACGTCTTTTGCAAATGGGGATCTTGTAACGGGATCATAGTCAGACGACCACACTCTCAATCTTCTCTGTTCTTCTGTAATATGTTCGGGCTCGTTTTCCACGATTTCCGAGAATGTCTTAGAATGGACTGACGGAGCTCTTGCTATTCCCTGGTCCTGGTGCTTTAAGTACTCCAAGAATTGGTGCATGTGGTAGCCCGAAGGCTTGGGCTGGCTGCTTGAGATGGTGGTTAGACATCGCACAGACGCCACCAGCTTCCGTATATCGCAGCGAAATTTCGCCACCTTCAAACAGGCCACATTTCTCGACAACATCTTGCTACGGTACTTACTACACAAACAAGAAATGACGCTTTTGGCTGTCCTAATCCCTGTTCCTACAACCACTTGCCATCTCTTAAACGTAAGTTTTGCAAAAAAAGATTACAAAAAAATTTCAAAAGAAAGAAGCAAATTGTATGCAGTATACGAAGGTCGGTGGATTTAGAGGGTAGAAGGGGTGAATGAACTGTTTGGAAATGATGGTTGAGCAATGTATGAAAAGATGGTAGTGGTCGGAGGGTGTAAAAGTATTGAATTATCTACCTTTCAGTTGATTTAAACAAATCTACGGTGAAATTCATGGGACTGTTTATTTCATAGTCTCTCCATACTTAACGTATAGTTAAGCGATCTTCGGTGCGAACAGGCTTTGTGTCACTATAGTAAGTGTGATGATAGTTACATATAGAGCCATGGTTTACAGTAACAGTGGTGGTTTTCTAATTATCTTTATTCAGGAACATCCTACTCGTATATATATAGAACACATGCTACGCATGGAGAGGAAAAGGAATAATAACTAAAACAAGAGTGGGGATTACGTCGTGACAAGGGCATCCCCTGGTTGAAAGAAACAGGCCACCGATGAAACACAAACCGTCACTTCTAACCCCACAGAACCCAGTAAATATGTCATAATATTAGAAACGAACTGAAATCATATATCAAGCAGTTACAACCCCATCTCGGCCTGCAATGCCTTCAATGCCTCTTCGTCCTCGTCCTCCTCGGTGGCAGCTTGTGGTGTGTTCTTGTTGACGGTAGGGAATGTAGGTAACTTCTCGGCTGGAGCCTGTGCTGGTTGAATCTTCTCTGCTGGTACTTGATTCTTCTGGTTCTCCTCCTCTTGTAACTGGGCCAACTCCTCGTCCAACTCGTCCTCGTCGATGAATTCGGAGCCAACTGGTCTGGAAATAGCTTCTGATATCTCGTCGGCCAACTCCACTTGTTCACGGATGTCGTCCATAGTCTCTTCGACCTTGTCGACATTATATTCGCCATGTATCTGCTTCATGGCGCTCGCACCTTGCTTCATAGCCTTCATTGTTTCTAAGTTCAAGTTAGCACCCTCGATAGCACTCAACTGAGTCTCCAAGGACTCCATTTGATTCTCGATCTTCATCAAATTGGTTTCATATACCTTCTTTTTCTTTAATGCATTCTTGGCCAACTCCTTTTTGATTGGAAGGTACTTACGAGCAAGAGCGTCCTGATCGGCAATCTGAGACTCCAAATGGCTCTTTTTCTTGTTCAAAGTCAGGATGTGTTCTCGCAAATCCACAATGGCCCGCTTGGGTGCCTCTTTCTTAGTCTGGGCGTTGCCGCCAAAGAAGTAGTTCCACATTTCTATAAGGGTCTAATGCAAGCGATGATAAGATGATAGTAAAGGTAGACGGTTTGATAGAGCGATAGTATGTCAGTGATAGCGGAATACCACTGTTACAATGTCCACTTGTCGCTGTTTATGACGGTACCTTGACTACGATAGTACGGAATATAGATGGTTCTGCAGTTGTACACTGTGAAACTGTTAGTACGGGGTTTTCTGGATGTGGCGATATTTGTGCTGTGGCTAGAGGCAGTTTCCGGGTCGATGGAACGCCGATTAAAAGACACTCAGAATGTAACTTACGTCAATACACGTAGACGACTGAAGATGCGGAACTTCTATCAATAAATAAACCACGGATACTGGTGCTGTTACTGATAACTGTTGTAGTAAAGACTCACACTCTTTAAGATGACAATCACCGTTCTGTATCCCGAAAGCGGTGGGTACACGACGACGACGATGCGAAAGGAGTAAGTATGTAGATAGTGAGAGGGAGTGGAGAGCAATGCCGCAGTAATAGAGTGACAAGAGAAAAGAAATGGGAGGTTGTTTTCGATTGTGTGAGGCTTGTGGGTGTGAGTGCGTAAATAGAAGATAATGATTGTTAGACTTGTCATATAATGTTACTATGTAAATATAATAAGTTATAAAATTTTGTTCTATTATGTTATTGGTATTTTTTTGTATTTTATTGTATTTGGCTAGACATTTATCTTTTCAGGATTTGCTGCTATGTGCCTCTTTCGGTGTAGGTTTAAGTGTTTCAGATTATAGTATGCACATTAATTAGAAACCACATTCTTCATATATTCCACCAAAAGCTGCAAAAATTTTGAATTTATATATTGCAGGATAAAAAACCTCTACTTCATTCAAAAGTTACTTAGACATTCACTTATATTCACAGACTTATCTATAACAGAACATACCTCAATAAGGGAGATAATTCAATAGTAGCGAAATGTCATGATTCGAATCCTACACTACCTATAGCCTTTGACATGTATATTAAGTAATGTACACCAAGTAATACACCAAGTATAAATAGTCCTCTTTGGTAACTATCTTATCTAGCTCACCATCACCCAGAGAAGGAAAAACACAATTAACACTCCAAATATCTTAAGGAATAACCATCTGTTACTTGTAATGTGTGCGTAATACTTCAACAACTCTCTCTGAGCTCCCGAAATGTTCATGCTGATATCCTCGACGTTCTCGTCGATTCTCTGGATTTGTTCTCCTTGTTCACTGACCATGGTTGCCAACTGCTGGAAGAGGTTTCCAACCTCGTTGATGGTGGATTCTATGGTCTCGACGGCTCTGTTTCTCTGCTGTAAATATTGTCCACTTTGTTCCTCCATGAGGAGCATTTGCTGGGTCTGGTTGGGTATAGAAAGGTACTCGCCATTGGTGTAAGGAGCCGAAATGTCTGGATCTTGATCGGGGTCAAATGGCAACGGCGATTCCGTCCCTGGTGCCGACATCAAGAAAGGATTCTCTCCTAAATTGCTCAAACGCCCTGGCGAGTCGACCATAGGTGAAGGATTATTACTGGATCTCAGATTGCTGGCGGCAGACAAGAAATTCTCTGTTCTGTTCTTATTCATGATCTCGTTTTTCTGTCTGATCTCCAATACGGTCTTGAACTCTCCACTGACATTCTTCATCTTTGAGTTCAATAATGTCAACACATTCTTCGAGAATTGTGACGTCTGTGAGTCGATTTGTATGCTAGACTCTCCGTTCACATATCTCTTGAGGTTCTGGATGTTCTGTTCAATCTTGAAGATCTCCTGCTTGATGACGTATGTCAATTCACCGATTTCCACCGGTTTATCATCAAACATGGGCTTCCTCTTAGCCAAGAGTGCCAACTTGCTCAACAAGTCAGTCGCATGTACTATGTCCTTGGCGATGATACTGGCTTGCTGGCTGAACTTCGACTTCTTCGGTGGCCACGCCAGGTCTACTGGCTTAGTGTAGTGGTTCTGTTTTTTATTTATTTTGTCAAACGACGTTACACATTGCTGGAACTCGAATGTTCTATTCTGGATGGACAACGACATGCTGGGCGTTAATGTCTACTGCTCGGAGATATCTGTTGCTAGTAATTGACTACTTGTGTAAGTCGTTATATCTGAGGTTGACTGTGAGTTTTTATGCCTTTTTCTAGGGTCAGGTGTATCTACTAGTATATGTATACAATTTCAATGCTTGTTTATAGCAAAATACTCTCCAGTATAAAGCTACACTGATGCTCTCTGTCACAGCGGGTAATTATCAATAGCTTTAATGAACAGCAAATATTCTATTTACGTTTTTGGAGAGTAACGTGTAGTTTCTTTTTTACGTGGCGATGTGTATGTGCAGGTTATCTATAGCAGGTGCAAAATGAGGGCGAGGTATGGAATGTGATTATGGGAGACGGTGACCTATTTATGGGATCTAAAGGGTGTAGTCGTAGTGATAGTTAGAAGAAGCTTAAAAACTTAAGAGCAAGAGTTCCACGTTGAGTTAGACTCATTTTATTTGTGTCTAAATTATCATATTATTCATAGTAGTATATCCTCTATATATTCTCTTTCGCAGTTATACAGCACTTTCTCTGCGTGTAATGCTGCCCAATATTTTCTGTATTTTTGCTGCAAATAACTAATGATACCAGCAACTCTATTAATCTTCCGAAAATCAACGTTTCCTTTCCTATAATATACATGTTATACACCCAATCCGCTTCTCTTATTCTACCTAGCAAACTGAAAGGTCCCAATTCTTCTCCTCGCATACGTCAATCCAATCGACACAGAGATTCCCACTCTGGTTCCGGCTCCACACTTCATGGATAATATCTACAATCCTTCGAAGATTTGCAACCTTGTATGTCAGCACTACAGTAGCTAACCTCTGTTCCATTTCAGCTCTGTCGTTGGCGGTGCAACAGGTAATTCCACAAAGCAACATCAGCAATGACAACGCCGACGTCATCTTCGTACCCACAAGAATGTCTACACAATTAAGTGCATTGACCAATATTGTCTGCATTTCATATGACGCCGCAGGAAGCTGTCTAATTTGGTAATTCATACACAATTGGCAGGTGTACAGAATTACTTCGAATAGAGTAAGGTGTAATTCAACTTCATCTCTATCGTCCATGATAACCAGCATTTGTGTGATGTTTGGCTGACACGTCTTTATCTTCTCTCTTAAAGATTCGTATTCGCTCTCTACTTCGGCATAATATTCAAGTCTATACTCTCGTAAGTTTATCTCTTCACCATCTAGATGAACAGAATTTAACAACTTTGGATCTATTTTGCCGCTCTTTGTGTAAACTTCATGAGCATGCTGAAATAGTGAATCCACATAAGCTTTCCTTTCTTTGAGATGTGAAGCTTTGGACAATATTTCGCCTAGTATTAAATAGATAGGCTGGATACATCCCTGGAGAGGGTCTAATCCATAGTTTCCCAATTCCAAGATCTTGTTTGTTTTGAATATATTATTGTAGTCGTCCATTGGAAGAATGGTTCCACTGGTAAAGGCACGAGAAGACATGATATCATGAAATTGCACGTCAGCTAACAACCATTTGATATCATTTGAGCAATCAAACATTTGGCAAATTGCATTCAATCCACCATTTTTCTGGATAACTTCAATACACTTTTTGAACAATATATTCCACTTAGAAACATCACCAGCACATACTTGAACGCCTACTCCAATCAAGAAGAAATTAAGTAACAAGTAAATATCTTTCTTAGAAAGGTTGTTGAAGTCGTGAAATCTCTCAGCGATAGATACACATGCTTTTCTCATAAATTCTTTTGAAGACGTTGAATAATTTTCTACAAAAAGTCCTCCCCAAGCAGCTAACGCATACAGAATTGATTTGTCCTCTTCAGCCAACTGGTAAAATGTTTTAAGGAAATAGTTGGAAGTATCTGGCCCTATGCACAATTTACGAGCCACTTTGTTGATAAATCCATCTAAGAAGTAATTTCCGGTCTCATCCAAATGCTTAAATGGATTGAATAGGAGCGAGTTAATAGGTGATGGAAATTGTAATTCGTAACTATTATTAAAAAGAAGGAGATCTAAGTTCTTGTCCGCAAACTCACTTGGCAAGTCGTTATCCGAAACAATAAGCTCGTTCCTGGTCGTGAACAATTCATCATCTACGCCTTCAAAGTTTCGCACGATTTCTTCATCTTCGTTTAATACTTGCTCTTTGTCTTTATTATCTCTCAGCTCTAAAGCTGGTGATATCCCCAGTTCAAGTATTTGTTTTAATGTATCTCCGGCATCGCTAGAAGTAGGAGAATTGTTCAAAGTCTTTCGATCATTACTTTCCTCTTCCTCATTTCCTTGGCTCTTTCCGGTATTTTCTTTATTAAGGGGGTTAGCTAATAAGGTCTCTTTTAAATGACTTTTTGTTATCCCTTCAGCACGTCTGTCAATTGCAGTGTGTTTGAAGGTCTTTTGGATCTTGAATTTGGAGCCCTCTCTCCAATCACACTCCACCTTACGATACTTGCAAGCTCCACAAACGGGGTATGATTCGTCGCATTTCTTCTTTCTTTGTCTACACTGAACACAACCATTCCGAGATCGTTTGGAAGGTCCGACTACGATATTTTTGGTAAAAACCCGCTTAGACTTCACATTACCAGAAGCTGGTGTGGGGGAATTCTTGGACTCTATTGTCTCTAAAGACGAGTACAAATCCAACACGTAATACATGTTAACTTCTGTACTTGCGCGTCTAACATTCAATTCCTTGGATTACACATGAGATAGCTACCATAGGCCATCACTGGGAATTAAAGTGACATCAAATTAGCAAGTACAAAACTCCACAACTATTCCCATTACAAGTGAATTCCGCTCAGTATTCCAGAATAGGAAAGACGCGAAGGTATAGACTACAGGACGTAATAGTCATACCTCTAGGGAAAATTTGGCATGGTGGGAGACACATAGGTATAGATAGATTGAAGGTACTTCTTGAGTTACTTATCTACCATGAATATAGTGAGTATTTATAATTACTCGGCAAGAAGGAGTTGCCATTAAAGTGTCAATATAATCTCATATTTAATTTGCAGTAACTTTTTCACTGCACAAATGGATTTTGCGGCTATTCGTCGGGTACTTCCTCTTTGGGAGCATGAGCAGGATTGCCGCAAAAATTAGTGCGCATATATGGGTTGTTAGAGGGCTTCGGGGTTGGCTTCACATATTCGTATTGGATGGTTTGAATTTGGAAGCTATGGGGTGGACAAGGAAGATACCTATCTGGGGATATTCTACCAAATGGAAGGGACATTCATATTTACGGACCAGAATGGTTAAGGCTAAAGTGAAAGCGTGTATGCGGGAAACGCATACGGACGAGATACAGAAAGATACATTGACAATTTTAACAAAAGTGACACTATTCTAAGGTCTTCATGGCAGAATTGAAGGCTTGTAGTTATATTTTTTAAAATCCTTAACACAATCCAATAACCAATTCTATGCCATTCGCATCGGATCTACTACCATATTGAGCCCATTGCATCGACTCGTCCCTTGGCAAACTAGCAGCTCCAATCTATCTGAAACATATCTGTAACTAGCACACTTCTATTCGAAACACCTAATATTCTCTTCTAGTCCATCTCCCTACACAGTACCTCTCATAACTCCCTCACACTACGTCTCACTCACCTCATACAATTTTCTCACTACACTGTGCTCTCCCTCACTCACTATTCACTACACACAACCCACTCAATACGCGATACTCTGCCGTTCTCTATGCTCGCTACTATGTTTCCTAAAGAAGGCAAATTATAAACACTAAAAACAATTTACTGCCATTTTTGGGTCGTGCGCCGATGCCATTTTATGTTTAGACGAAATCAACAAACAGCTAAAACAACAATCAAAACATTTGTGACGGGCTTGTCAAGGCGTCCGTAGATATAGGTATTCGATTGAAGTTTTGTTCTTTTCTACTATCTGGTATAAGCAACATCGCTACGACGAATATTAGTAGAAGCACTATAGAATGAGAGAAATTGTATGTATATTCTGCCTACGACTGAACGACTGAAAGCTGCTACGCGCTGTAGTCTCTTCACTGTTGAGTAAAGGTGTCAAGAGCGGCTACGAAACGAGTCTCGATATCGACAGATTACGTGATTTCTTCGAAAAGACGTGTTGACACAGAGTCTTAACCGCCAACATCCAACTAACACTCTTCTAGATTCATTTATCCACCGGTCAATGTGGTAACCAAATTGTACGTATACTACTCGTATAGCGTGACTCGAAAGAGCCGAAATAGTGAAATATTGAAACGAAATTTGAAGTAGAAGAAGCAGAACAACAATACATCTGGAAGGCAATGACATAATGACTTCATGTAACAAAAGATCGGAATAGTATTTATATTCACTATTGCTTGCGTTGATCACGATCCTTCCCCGTAAAATCCAATACTAACTTCTTTCTAGGGTGCTGCCTTCTGGGAAACCATCTGTGGTGAACACGGTTTGGACAACAACGGAAACTACCACGGCAATGACGACCTTCAAAAGGCCAAACTTGATGTGTACTTCAACGAAGCATCATCTGGTAAATACGTCCCTCGTGCCGTTTTGGTCGATTTGGAGCCAGGTACTATTGACGGTGTCAAGACCTCTCATATCGGTAACTTATTCAGACCAGACAATTACATTTTCGGTCAAAGTTCCGCTGGTAATGTCTGGGCCAAGGGTCACTACACTGAAGGTGCCGAACTCGTAGACTCCGTTTTGGATGTAGTTAGAAGAGAAGCCGAAGGATGTGACTCCTTGCAAGGTTTCCAAATTACCCACTCTTTAGGTGGTGGTACCGGTTCCGGTATGGGTACTTTGTTGATCTCCAAGATCAGAGAGGAGTTCCCAGACAGAATGATGGCCACTTTCTCCGTCGTTCCTTCTCCAAAGGTTTCTGATACCGTTATTGAACCTTATAACGCTACTTTGTCTGTCCATCAATTGGTTGAGAACTCTGACGAGACCTTCTGTATTGACAACGAAGCCTTATACAATATCTGTCAAAAGACTTTGAAATTGCCTACGCCATCCTACGCTGAATTGAATAGCTTGGTTTCCTCCGTGATGTCTGGTGTCACAACCTCTTTACGTTACCCAGGTCAATTGAACTCCGATTTAAGAAAATTGGCAGTCAACTTAGTTCCATTCCCAAGATTGCATTTCTTCATGGTTGGTTACGCTCCTTTGACCTCCATTGGTTCTAAGTCATTCAGATCTTTGACCGTGCCTGAATTGACCCAACAAATGTTCGACTCAAAGAACATGATGGCCGCTTCCGACCCTAAGAATGGTCGTTACTTGACTGTTGCTGCCTTCTTCAGAGGTAAGGTTTCCGTGAAGGAAGTTGATGACGAGATGCACAAGGTCCAAACCAGAAACGCCTCATACTTCGTAGAGTGGATTCCTAACAACGTGCAAACTGCTGTCTGTTCTGTTCCACCAAAGGACTTGGACATGTCTGCTACTTTCATCGGTAACTCTACTTCTATCCAAGAATTGTTTAAGAGAGTTGGAGACCAATTCAGCGCTATGTTCAGAAGAAAGGCTTTCTTGCATTGGTACACATCTGAAGGTATGGATGAAATGGAATTCACCGAAGCTGAATCTAACATGAACGACTTGGTCAGCGAGTACCAACAATATCAAGAAGCCAGTGTCGACGACGAAGAGGAATTGGAATACGCCGATGAGATTCCATTGGATGACCAATTGGAATAAATGGGTCTGCTGCACTGGGTTCCTGTTAGTTCTTATGTTTTTACTTCATCGATCGGTTTGCTTCTTATATACATAATTTATACCCTTGACTGTTAAATTTATATTCACGTTTTTATTGATATTTTGCAGCAATTTTTCTAATGTGATTGTCCAATCACCATTATATAGTGCGTACATATACAAGGTATTGTGAGGCCGACTCTATAAGTGTACTTTATAATTAGTAGGAAATTAGTTAAGAAATCGAAATCCAATCTACGGATGTACTGACAAGCCTGTCAAAACTTCGTGAACAAGTATGGATTAGAATAAATATAAAATAGAAATATATAATGAAGTGGAAATTCCATCCTATTGGAAGTAGAACTAATGAAGTGGATCGTAACGTAACAAGTCTTGAGAATCTGTTATTCTGTCAAATTCTCAAATACGGTCTATCCTGTAGTTATGGTAATGTAATGCAATGCAACAAAGTTTATGATACTTATTGGCGAGTTTAAGCTCACACCCTGGTTTACTATTGTAACTGAAGCATCTGAGCCATTCAATAGACTTCTAGCTCATTACTCTGAGATATTGGCTTCGGTAATTAGATCGGGCGTTCTCTCTGAGCTTTACTACTTCAGTTACTTGTCGGGTGTATGATTTCAGAGAATCTAATTTCCTCTCAAGAAATTCTTGACGAAGTCGTTCTTGTCGACAACATTGTAACTATGTTGGTCGTCGAAGTATCTCATGACATGGCATTGTTGTTTCCAGAAGTTTATCAACTCTTGGAACTCCATTTGGCCCTTCATCAACAAAACATTGGACACCTCCAAGTCGTTGACGAATCTCTGTCTCTCAAATTCTTGTCTGATTTTGGTCTTGACGTTGGACACTGGCATATCCAATTCGTATATGTCACAGAACTCCCTGGAGTATCTCATGTATTTACGGTATAAGTGCAACACTCTCTTTCTCAATTCAGGCTGTGTAGCCGAACGACGTGTAGTCTCTGCAAACTCGGTGGCTAAGGTCATTTCTGGGCAACTATACGTTTACTGCTTCCGATGGCTATTCAACTAGTCAACATTCAACCTTTAGCTACTTTGTCTTCAATCTTCTTTCCTTAACTATGTATTCTCATTTTTCGCTTTGACCAAAAGACGACATTTGGTTGGCTGGAGAAGATCGGGGCTCGTGACCTTGTATACAGGAGGCTGTTGGTAGTGATGGAAGTAGAGGTGGTAAAGAGGAAGTATTTGGTCTCTTGTTGTCTGTATTACGTTAGATGAGATTGAAAAAATAAAAAAGAGGCTGTAGTGGTAGATGCTAGTCGTCATTGGAAGAAGGGGGTTATTTTAATTATGGAGTTGGGTTTTTCAGCTGTTACTTCTGTACTATAGTGTCTTTCTTATACTACAATATCAACGTTTCTCTCAGAGTTCTACTTTTTCGCAGCAATCGCAATATTATTAGGCGAATAAATGTAACGTATTATTCTTAAAACAATCAGACTATATCATCTATACTTTTAGACAGTCTACAAAATATGAGCAAAGCAATCAAATTTACTGCTTGTAAGTCTCAGGTGGTCCGAGGAAAGATGGGACCACACCACCGAAATCGACGACGAGTTTTTGGAAAACCACTGCTGGTTCAGTAGCCCAAAGACGAAGAACATGTTCTCCTTCAGAGGTAATATTATGGTTGGTCTTATGTAACCAAATGCTGTCCGAGACAGAAGTTTCCCATCCAGCTGGCATGGCCATTGGATCGGTGGGGTCAATAACAACTTGAATCTCTTGTGGTTCTTCGTCATCAATGGAAATAGCGTACTTCAATGGTCTGTCTGGGTTGGTGTTCAAAGATGGAGACAAGTACACGGTAACGTTAGTTCCATACTTAGGAGTTGAGTAGGTATACAAGTTGTACTCCAAGTAAGACAGGTCGAGTGTTGGTTCCTGAGAGTCGGCAGTGACTGGGAAAAGAGTAACACCAGAAAGAGTACGTCCATATCTGTTGATAACAACATACTCCGTTTCATTCTGTGAAACATTCTTGGAGAAATGTTCTGCCTCAATTGAAATCACTTGAGAACTCTCAACGAAACCAGTGAAATTCTTAGGGACCGAACGGGTAGTCAATGGCAAATGAACATCAGGTTGACCGAAGTTTCCATAAGAACTGTTAGAAGTGACATTAATGTACTCAATGTAAGTACCTTCAGGAACCTTACTCCAGTCAACAGAAATCTCAACGATTTGAGAGTTCCAGATACTGTCGTTAGAAGCTGAGATAGATCCCGAGCTTGGTTCGACCTTGATGTAATCATGGGTTGGATTGACTTCGAAGTAGAAGTCTTCGTTGCCTCTGTTGAAAACTTCGATCCAACGGTATGCTGGAACAGAGAATGGATCCAAACTTGGCAAGACCATGGTATTGTTACTGTAAGCAACTGGGTTGTAAAGGGAGTCACCAGGAACAGAACCTTGAGATTGTTCTCCAGTGAGAGCCATAGCTCCAGATAAAGAGTTTTCGAGTGGGTTAACACGTGCAACAGGAGGGGCCATGTTTCTCATTGGTTGTTGCCAGTAGAAGTAACCCAAATGAGTCTGGTCCATGAAATGAATCCATTTTCCATCAAGGACAGAGTCATACTCGACCTTCCACTTGTAGTCATCCTCAAATCTCTCGTTAACATAATCAGCCAATGGGTTAGCCAGGTTACGTCTCTGTGTGGCGTATAAGTTGTTCTTGCCTCCAGAGATTAAGATATCGTAAACAATGTAACCAGCGTTGGCTGGGTGCAAAACTAATTGGAAGAATGAAGGTTGGTTTGCAGCTGGAAGGGTATCATAAATCTTTTGAGCACGGTCAGACAAGTCCTTCCATTGTTCCAAGACTAATTTGGCTTCGTTGTAGTTGGTCAAACTGAAGGTGGTTGTGTTCAAACTTTCGTATTTCTTTCTAGAAGACAAGAAGCCGTACATGTCTACTATATCAGCAATCTCTTCTATTGTCTCTTGGTCGTAGTCAACTCCAGAACCGAATTCTCTAGTAGCCCAGGCAATGGTCCAGTCCATAACCTTGTTAACAGGTCCCCAGGTGTCAAAATCGTAAGCCAAGGACATGAAATAGTCAATTGGAACCTCCAAACCCTTAAGATCTCCGATGTTCACGAGCCATTCAGTTCTGGCTTGTCTTTCGTAAGCCAAGTGCATTTGCTCCCAAGTTCTTTCGTTGGAGATAGTGTTAATCCACTTGTAGTCAACAGGACTTCCAACGTAATCGAAATGGAAGTAAACTCCAGCACCACCAGGTCTTTCAGTCTCATTGCCGACGGGAAGTCTTCTAATGTTTCCCCAGTTGTCATCGACCCAAAGCAATGTAATGTCATCTGGAACTTGCATTCCTTCTTGGAAGTAAGATTGCACCTCCTTGTACAAACACCATACTTGAGGAACATCTGTGATATCTTCATCAGGGAAAGCATTCAGCAAAAGCTCTCTTTGGTTCTTGATGACATCTTCTAAAAGACTGGTCTCCACACCACCACTCATAGCGGTATCGCCAAAACCTCTCATACCAACAGTCCAAAGGTTCTCATATGGACGACTTCTCTCGATACCTTGTTCCCAGAATTCAAGAATGTTTTCCTTGTTTGTGTCGTATGCCCAAGAACCATTTCCAAAGACAGTCCATTCGTTGGTTGCTCTCATTAATGGCTCCGTGTGGGAAGTTCCCATGATAACACCATAGTAATCGGCCCAGAATTGGTTCTTAGGGTCATCTTCACCAAACATACTGTTCCACATGGCTGGCCATAAGAAGTTAGCCTTCATTCTGAGAAGTAACTCAAAGACCTTAATGTAGAACTCATGAATGAAATGAGAGTCATACAATCCCGCTGGGAATTTGACATCAATCCAGCCGGTTAATGCTGGTTGTTCATCATTGAAGAAGAAACCTCTGTACTTGACACTAGGTTCACCAGTGCTTCTGTCCAAGTCATTTGAAACGTAAATCTCGGAGTGAGCAGCTGGCTCAACATCGGCCCACCAGTACCATGGAGAAACTCCGATTTGTTCAGAGATATAGTAAGTACCAAAAATAGTTCCTCTCTTGTCACTACCTGCAATGACTAAAGCATTTGCAATGCAAGGAAGTGGAGATGCAATAACTTTCAGGGTGAACGCTTCCCAAAGACCCTCGGTGTCTGTAATATTCAATTTACCTTCACTGACTAAAGAATCAATAATCGAAGAGTTTCCAATAGTTCCAATGATGATAGCAGTTTCCAAGGTACCATTAATTAAGGAACAAATATCGGCACCTCCAGTGTAGTTCAAAATTGGTAATGAATCATTGTCACCAGTAACTCTACCAAAGTCAGCACTCAAATCCTGACCAGCACGAAGGATACCAGGCCAATCTTCGGTATCTAAAAGCAAGCTACTCTTACTGGTTGCCGTATAAAGCGGAAGGATATTACTAGCAGAAGAGTTAAAGAAGAAGGCTTGAGGCTCTCCAAGGGCCCAAGCCGTCGATGCCATAAAAAGCAGTCCAATTAAGGTTACTGTTCTCATTCTGGCTTTTCGTTGCTATAGTGATTGACTTTAGAATGTCCCATCAGCTCTAATTATGAGAAGATTCACAAGTATATATACGCCTCTCGTCGATAACTCCTTGTTATCATTGTAACAGGCTATCGCTTACAAATAATTGTCTTTTACCTTCACTTGTCCCAAAACTGTTTCATTCTGTGTGAAACCTAATTTCCATCCCTCCATTGTCCCTATCCCCACACACCTCGCTAGTATGTTACTCTCGACCATCACCTTATTGTGCCCATCGTTGACCTTCTTCAAAATTTCGCAGCATCTGTTCCCAATTGGGCATATGCTCCGCTCAAATGCGTTATGTCAAATACTCACGTGAGATATTATTATGGTGGGGTTTCTAGGATTCATACGACGATGCCCCACCGACCGCCCCCATTGATTCCCAACGAAATATGAAGTATTGTTCCCCATGTGAGGCAAGCTTCCCCACGAAAGATGACGGTATACATTCTGCGGGATCTTGCAATCCCTGTATACTGCCGTGATAATGAATAACAACTAGAAGGTCTTTCCCCGTAACAATTCATTTTTTTTTTCAATTATAGTCAATTAAGTAACCTGGGGATCCACCTTCAGGGGCCGGTGTATAAACCGGTCCGGTTGACTGTGAAACTGGGTGTTGTCAAGATGTGCTGCAACATACAACATTTCTTTTCTAACGTAGTTTTACGGGGACTGTCAAACTAGCAAACGAGTATTTTTGATGTCTTTGGTGTTTTTGGTGTTTTTGAACTTTAGACTCCAGCTACAGATTGATCTCTGTGAATTGCAACCTTGCCACCTACACCTATGCAACTAGTGCTAAACTCTGTGATGATTTAGGCCAGTATACTATTGAGCAAAATTACAAAAGCCCCTGAGCTATTCCCGACACACAGGTGGTGCCTTATTAAAGGGATATTTTCTAATCTATACTGTCTCGCATAATGTACAAGACAAGCCATTTCCACTTTCAGCCCGAGAGTTGTGGGGGCGCAAAATCTAAAGAATATGCAAGGCCCCACTTTGCAGGCAGGAGCTTTGGTTGGTAACCAAAAAGTGGAAAATCAAGAGACATGACCGTACATTTTAGACCACCGGAATCTCCTCGCTCCCCCCCCCCCTCTACTACGTTAGACGTTGGGTAAATCCACAAACGGGTGATTATTGTTTATGAGCCTCATCTTGAAGTGGCAGTTCTGTAACTCCTGCAAATAAAAAGTCGTATTGTATATTTTTATCTAAATTGTACGAACTAATCTACTTCAATGTTTCCTCTATCAACCGAAGTAAATCACCAGACGGTTGTAGCAACTTGATGAATCTGCACAACTCAAAGCACCAATCCCATTTTCTCGAATCATCCAACATCTTCATGATCTTTAAGATGATCTCCTTATCAGTCGAATTAAGAGCGTCTTCGGCTTCAGCCGGAGAGTCTTCATCCTCACCTTCTTTCTTGTAATTTAAGTATATGATTAGATAGTTATAGCAGAGTTCGACGTTGTCAATTTCAATCAATCGGTTCATAAACTTGACTGGTGTGGTATCAAGGATGGTAAAGAACTGATGCCAGTATCCAACCTCAATTTTTCTCAAGCAGTTGATATAGATGTATTCCGAGTTTTCATTATTCTCAATAAGAGCAAACAAGCTCTTCAAAATGGAAGTATTCTCAGAAGTCAAATACTTAAATAGAAGTAATTCCAAGCAATAATGATAGTTGCGGAACAGTTTATACTTCTCACAAGCAGCCTCTAAGTTTGTTGCTTTGTTAATGAGATCATGCTCGATAAAGTTGTTCATAACTAGTTTATGGGCTATTCTGTTCTTGATCACCAAACCACCATTTGATGCCTTGTTTACTATTACACTTTCGAGCCCAATCAAATCCAAAGATTGCAAAGTGATCATATCAGGAGAAGCAATACTATCCAATATGACGGGTTGAAAGTTTTCGATTTCAATGGAAATGGGTTGAGGGAACAGGTGCCTTTCATCGTCTAATCCATCAGATATTACACTTGCAATATCGAACGCATTCTCAATTAACTCATCTAACTCGTAGATCAATAACTCTTCTCCATTGAAAAGGTAAATATAGTCAATTAGTGAACCCTTAAATTTTATAGATTGGAACTTGAAAAACTCAATGTTTGAGTTAATTTTAATCAAGTCATACATGTTACTGGGCTTTAATGCATCAATAGGTGTAGACTCAGTTGAATTTGAGTATGATTTCTGATTTTTCAAAAGATACAATTCCCCTGTATTTATCAAGAAGAAAAAATGTCTCTTGTCTATCATCGAGATGTTTGTTACATCCTTGATAGCGAATTTATTCTTGACAGAGGACAAATGAATTGTCTTATTTACTCCAATGAATATCTTATAACTTTTGCGTGGAGCTTGTTCTTGTAAGTCTGTAGACGATACCTTCTTATCAATAATTTTGTTGTCGTTGAGTTCTAGAATAATCAATCTGAGGTCTTCTGTCAAAAGTGCAATATTAGTAATATGTTCAGTTAACTTTATCGGCTGAATACTTATAAAAGTTGTCTTAAAGTCGTACTTCCACACGGTCAGGTCATTATCAAATTTCATGTCCTCTCCACCTTGGCCATATTTTGATTTTGTTGTGTCTAGTACAATGATCTCATCGACTAAATGCTCGTTGCTAACAGGGGGGCCATTATCTTCTTCTCCTTGTTGGTGTACTTCCTTCGTTCTACGGTTCACTATAACCAAATAGTCATTGAACCAGAATTGTCTTACAATATTGAAAGAGTCCAAGTAGTAATTCCGGAAATTGAACCACAAGATATTATTGATGTCACTTCCTCCTGAGGTGAAGGGTGTTGATATGGCCAAGGAATCGCCATATGATATAGCAAATTGATCATAGACACTCCTGCTAATAGTTAAGTGTCCATTGATACTTTTAAGTGATTTATTAGAAATACCGTTATAGCATTCTATCTTCTCGATTATCCTCTTAAATTTGGGTTGAATTGGGAACTTCAGAAAGCTCTTATTATTTTGGATTATGCTGATGTATTCATGGTCATAAAAGACATTGTCGACACCTGTATTTGTCAACAAGTTAACGAAATAAAACTTCGAGTTGTCGTGGCTTATTATATATATATCCATCGAGTTGGGCGATATAATTATTTTGGAAGCTCGTAAGAATCCTCTATTCTCTTCATAATACTCGTCCAATTCCTTTACAACTTCTGCTGTACTGAAAGTACTACTCCCAAACTTGGTATAAATAGCCCAATATCCTGTTGACTTATCAAGCAACACAAAGAAATCTCCGTTGGAAGCCCACATGACCTTTGCATCACTAAGGCTTCGTGTTTTTATATCCTTCAAATGTTCCAATTGTTTCCTTTCATTAGACAATTTGAATAGTTTGATTTGGAATCCAATGTGAAATAATAATAAGTTTGCATGAGGGTTGAATGAAATCTTGAAATTGGAATCGAAGTTCAAATCATTAAATGTGTATAACTTATGACCAATTGGGGTCACTTCGTTCTCAGGAGAAATTTCAAATGTCATGTACCAAAGCTCGAATCTTTCATTAAGAAACAAGAAATAGTTCTTATAGAAGTTATAGTTGATGTAAACGATTCTTGATCCCTCTTCATGAGGATACCACTCTGATTCCGAAAGCAGAAATAGTTCATTACGGAAATTTTGCATATTGAGCAAATGAAAGAAATTTCCTTCTTCCTGGGATTCTCCATTTTCCGACGAGACGTCAGTTTGACGTTCATTCTTTGAGTTAAATACTATTAGGTTATGCGAATTCAGTTTCAACCAGTACCGCTCAAGACCAATGCCAACCTTTAGTATCTTAAAGATAGACAATTTGACCTGTTCAATCGTATAATTTCCCAACTCGTCTTCAGTTTGAACGTTGTTGAAACTCTCGACATTCTCCAAATCGATATGAGATTCCTGGCCCTGGACAATTGCTTTGGTAGCACTCTTAATCATGCTTCCAAAAGAGTTCTTTTGCGAGGTAATACTCAAAGGGAGCCCTGTTTGAATTAATTCTTCGTTTACACTATTACTCACTTCGAAGAGTGACTTTGAGTATATAATGACCATCAGATAGATGATCAAATAGTTGGAATCTGTCTGAAGAAACAAATTAACCGAATGGAGTTTCTGCAACAGCGCTGTGTTCACAGATACATGCTTTGTCTTTATATTTGTATTACTTCCATGCTTTGCAATTGACTCGGGCTCTCGATGGTGAGACGCTATAGGTAAGAGGGTAAGCTGATCGTATACCGTAAACGTTGACTTGGTGAGAACGATAAGTAGAGGAGTGTGCGGCACATGGACCAATTTTATCACTTTTTCGTCCTGGAGCAATGCTACCAGCAACTTAGGACATGATCCAACCCACACCATGTTCTACTTATAAATGTATGTCGCCGGAATATGATATTATACGCAATCTAATTAATCTGATCTCTTCATAGATTATAGAAATGAACTTTGAATCACTTTGTACGATACGCGACATTTGACACTTGGAGCGAACCTGCAAGAACAGCGTATCTTTATCTAATTTCCATGTGCACACTGAGTGAGGAACTTTTTGCAGTCTAATGATTAGTGGAAGGATGAGAGTACCAAAGAAATAAGAGATGGTTTAGGGTAGTTAGACTCTGGATCAGAGTGGAGGTTATATGATGAAACGTTTATTGAAAATACTTTAGAAATTTGAAAGTTAAGACTTTTTCTCCAAAACTTCGTCCAAATTCTGGATTTCGACCAGATCTCCATCCAATATTTCAAGATTAGATTTCGGACCAGTATAGAACTTGTAACCGTAAACATAATAATAAAGCAACGAAAAGGACCAAATACTCATATTTATAACACATGTATAATTCATACTATTCTTATCGACCGCTTTTGTATCTGGGAACATTGACATAACAATGACGTAGAAAATCCATAGGAATGTTACGAGGTTGACAAAGAAAGATACTTTCTCTCCCAAATGGAAAACGCCGGGGACGAATCTCCTTCTTCCAGTTGGCAACATCACCAATAATATAGGTACACCCCAAGATAGTAAATTGGAGGCGACTGCTGAAGAGAATAATGCACCAGATCCAGCACTGCCATTGATTAATACCAATAGGCCCATTATTAAAGAAAAAACACCAGAAAAAATGGTAGCTCTAACAGGAACTTTGACCTTAGGATCTACGTATTTGACGTAGTTATGTAAGAATGGCAAACCATCATCTCTTGCAAATGCCCAGATTTGCCTCGAAGCTGCAATTACTATAGAGCAACTCATTAGGTACTGACCAACAGCAATAAGGGCCATGAATGCAACAGCCCATTCTTTACCTAAAGCATCATAGATTATTTGCGCCATAGGGTTTCCTGCTGGACTATCCAAAGATGCTAAAGTATTTCCATCCTTGATAGAAGCAACGCAAACTATCACTATGAACCATCCCACTACCCAGCAGACAGTGATTGAACCCAAGATACCCCATGGAATGGCTCTTTGAGCATGTTTTGCTTCCTCCGAGCAGTGGATCACGGAATCATATGCACCGATTGTCCAAATTGCTGGCATCCAAGAAAGCATAAAAGACCAACCAGGAGACCAATCTCTAAAGTTCTCCATCTCCCCGAACATATACTTACCATTGTTGAATCCATTTTTTGAAGCTCCTATCGGTACGGCGATAAAAAACAAAACAATAATAAAGCTATTGAAGAAAATTGAAACAGATTGCAAAGTGGCCGTATGCTTTGTAGTGCAGCAACAGAGGATGATGTTGGATGTAATGCAAGCGGCAAAGATACCATAACATTTGGCATTAGTAATCTCGAAATTGCCATCTTGGCTAATATATACAGCAGAAAGGACTTCAACTGCAAAACCGTAACTAATTGAGCAGATACCCCCACAAAGACCTAAGGAGTTGGAGCATCCAACGAGAAAACTCAACGGTACCCTAACCGAATCTGGTGCATAATAGTTTGTATAATAGTATAGGCCTCCACTAGTAGGAATAGCTGAGCCAAGAATGGTCAATGACACACCAGTACAAAAAATGAAAATTCCAGCAATAAGCCATCCCCATACTAGTCCTGCTGGGCCTGATTCTAATCCAAAGGCTATAGTAGAACTGATACTTGGTAACAAGCCCATGATACTGTACGCAATACCAAATACTTGCAAAGTTGAGTAATGTCTGTTCAACTCTTGCTTGTAACCAATTTGAGCCAATAATTCATCATCATCTGCTGCCTGTAAGGGGTTGATCGAACGAATATCTGACCTCTGGGATGCTATATTATGTAAATGCTCCTCGGTTCTCGATTTTATAGCATTCATCTTGATCTTCAATAGTGAAAATAAATCTCATTGCTACTGCAAAATTATAGATATTAACTTCATTTTATAATTTTGTCAGATGTTGATAACTCGGCTTCCTTTTGAGTGGGCACTATTGTTTGGAGCGTAGCAAACAATAAGGTAAGCTCTCTAGATAGAACTATTTAACCTTTTCTTCCCCAAATAGGCAGTAGGATGCTAATAGTGAATATGTAGAGAAGTCAAATCAAACATTTACACTAATATGTAGGCCAAAGATAACAGTAAAGCAGAAAGACGCTAACAACTGACAAATCGAGAAACATTGTCAATTATCACAATAGAATGTATATGATAATCATGTGAACCGTTATCTAAGACAATTCTTATCAGCGAATTTCAAACCGTGCTCCTATAATGGATAAGTAATTTCTTGGTATTCAGATCGCCCCTAAATAAATTGTTGAGACAAATAAATAATGTAACTGTCTAATACACATGAGCGTCTCCTTTATACATAATTGACTACTTCATTCAACGATACTCCAGCAGTAGTGATAAGCTGGCAATATGTGGAGAAGTTTTGATAACTACCACATGTACACTTCCTAGCGTCCCTCGATGAAATGAACCTACGGATATTCTGTCCAGTTTAAATACAGTTAGATACCCTGGCCCTTTATTTATATAGAAATTCAATGGTCAATTAGGCTAGCTGCAAAGGCTAATTCTACAATATCTACTAAACTACCTGAAACCTAAAATTGATTGTTTAGGAGTGGTTTTTATGGTTTTCGATAGTTTGGCTTTTTTAGGCGGTTATTTTCTCTTTTTTTTCATTTTTTTAGGCGGCTAAATCCCGATCACGTGATTTTTTGAAAACTTTGCAAAGCAGGCACTTTCAGATGCCAATAATTCGGGCGTGTGGTCTAGTGGTATGATTCTCGCTTTGGGCGACGATTCAGTTTAAAATCTGATTTGATAACTACAAGCATGCGAGAGGCCCTGGGTTCAATTCCCAGCTCGCCCCATTACTTTTTTGCTTTCTCTTCAATTGAAATGCTTCATCTCTCTAAGTTCTGTTCTAGCAATGGCAAGTAAATGTGGTCTACATTATGACAATGATGTGAATGATATGAAATGATAGTAAGAAGTTATGGCGATGAATTTTAGAAATCGATAAATCACTGACTATTTTAATAGATTAGAATGGTAGATGGAGAAATGGAAAATCCAACATATAAACCGTGAGTCAGTTGTTTCGACAGTTCTATGCGTTCTACCAACTACTAGGTATCTTTATAAATAATTTTTATTTTGACGTTGTATTAAAAAAGTTTAAGATATTAATAAAAATCGAGTACCTAATAAACAATATTCATGATAATATATGTAGAATAATATGATGCAACCAAGGGGTCGATGTGATAATAATAACAAGACTTCTCTAACGGTAAGATTTTTGGAATCTGGCTCTGGCACCACGACCACCGAACTTCTTTGGCTCCATTCTTCTGGAGTCAGCGACCAACAAGGTCTTGTCGTAAGCAGCGAAGATCTTCTTTAATTCGTTCTTAGAAGCTTCGTCAACGTATTTTTGGTGGTAAGCAATCAAACCCTTAGCGATGGCTTGTCTGATAGCGTAAACTTGAGAGACGTGACCACCACCGGTGACCTTAACTCTGATATCGATATTTTGGAATCTTTCAACACCTACTAAGGTCAATGGCTCGTAGACCTTGAATCTTAAGATTTCTGGTTGGACTAAGGTGATTGGGGCACCGTTAATCTTGATTAAACCCTTACCGGCCTTAACGTGGGCAACGGCAGTAGCGGTCTTCTTCTTACCAAAAGTCTAGACATATGTTAGTATAATGTTACTTGTAAATTTTACGATATTTGAGATGATGCAAGCTCCGATTCTTAGTCCAAGTGAGATGATGGAATTTCTATGAGTTGATGATGACGTTGCATCTTAATGAGTACTATTTGTGTGATTTTATAATACGTTTGAGTATGTGCTCCTTATATTGATTTTTTCATTGTCGTGGCTCTCTTGGGCAGATTGGTGTTCGAATTAAGAACATTTGAAGCTGACTGGTTTACAAACTAGTAGAACTCTAAAGCTGCTTGGAAGCATCTCTACTTTTGCTGGAACTTCGCCTCTTATTCGTGGTACTTGTTCTACACGCCGACTATACGGAATTTTTCATCATCATCGACTGGTCCTTGTCCTGCTTCCTCTGGGACGTTGGTTCTCTCGTCTTCCACTAAAACTCTACGGAATAATCATTTCATTGCATCCTGGGATTCTCTATCTCTCCTTCAAGGTACATACTTGAACAGATTGGGTGGACATTATGTGCTTTGGCTGATACTGTAAAAACGTCTACTTCAAAATCAAGTATAAAATTTTTAACTAGATTTTTTTCTCGCAAGAAAGATTGGTTTGGTGGAAAAAAATTTCACTAACTACAGCGCTAACTATGGAGGAGAAGACGTTACTGAGAGGAGTGAGAGGTGTATGAGTGAGTAAATCCATGCCGCAGCTATGGTTAGTGCGCTGTTAGTGAACACAGTAGAAGCACAAGAGACAAGATACGGGCGAAAAGAACGGTGTGTGCAATTCCTGTATGATTGATCATATCTTGTACATAGTGCCTTTACCCTGCACATTATAGAATAGTAACTGAATTTACTTTGACAGTACTCAATTTACTGTGGTCATTCTCGTGCGCGCTGTGACTGGTTTCTTGGTCCACAGAAACCTACTACGCAGGAGCCTGTGATCCCAACCTGCAACAGTTTCGCACCCAAGATTGGGGTTTGGAGTCTTTCCAGAGTTCTTGTCATCTCTCATAGTTAACGTTTTCGGTCGTCCACAGGCAATTTTCTTCCCGCACCAAACAGTCTGAAAATTTTTTTAATATACTAGTTTAAGTTTTCACTACTTCTTCTAAGTTTCTCTTTGTTAAAAGTACCATCTTGAATACCTCTAATTAGCAATGGCTATCTCCAAGAACTTACCATTATTAAAGAACCACTTCAGAAAGCACTGGCAAGAACGTGTCAAAGTTCACTTTGACCAAGCCGGTAAGAAGGCTTCTAGAAGACAAGCTAGATTGTCCAAGGCTGCCCAGATTGCTCCAAAGCCAATCGACACCTTGAGACCAGTTGTCAGAGCTCCAACTATCAGATACAACAGAAAGGTCAGAGCCGGTAGAGGTTTCACCTTGGCTGAATTGAAGTCTGTTGGTTTGACTGCCAAATACGCCAGAACCATCGGTATCTCCGTCGACCACAGAAGACAAAACAAGGCACAAGAGACCTTCGATGCCAACGTTGCCAGATTACAAGAATACAAGTCTAAATTAGTCATCTTCGACAAGAAGACCAAGGCTGCTGAGGCTGCTGCTTACGAGCAAGTCTCTACCGGTGCCGTCTTCCCAGTCGTCCAACCAACTGTTGACTCTAAGCCAAGAGCTGTTGAAGTTCCAGAGCAAACCGCTTACAGAACCTTAAGATTAGCCAGAAACGAGCAAAGATACAAGGGTATCAGAGAGAAGCGTGCCAGAGAAAAGGCTGAAGCTGAAGCTGACAAGAAGAAGAAATAAACTAATTAGTTCATGTTCAGAGCAATAATGGGTTTATAATAATGCACATATTATCATTTTATAAATAATAATATTGTTATTTGTTCGAATTCACTTGGGTCAAATCATATCACATCACCGCTTCGTTGAAAGTTGAAATGAGGCAATAGAGGAATTTTAACTTCTTATGTATTTCATAGTTTCGTGGTTTTTTTAATAATATATACATATAAATAAAAAAGCTATCATCGTACTAGTACAATTGTAGTTCAAACTGAGAAGTTGCAATTAGTTCAACCTTCTATTCTAGATACATGTTTACGTATATTTTGCAATTAGAAATGAGTCTCTGACCTAGAGTTTGTACTGATCTCGTAAATCTTGAGGGAAGATTTTGCAATTCATACGTATAATTGTGGTAATGCCCTCGATATGGATAGCCACTGGTGATAAAACTTGCAATTCACTCATTCCATCCCTTTTGCATCTACTTCTACAGCTTCATCTATGTCTACGCTTTCTATTCCTTTTCTACCGGTGAACATTTAATCTTTTAATTTATTCATCTTCCAACTTAAACCTAAAATATATTTATACAGACGACGATCGTCAATAATTCAGAAGACATTCAAATGTTAGGATATTATTAGTATCTATTATGATCCAAACATATTGGATAGTCTAATTCTTCGTTATTTCCAAAATAATTCCATTATACGTAAAATATAACAAAATTAGATATGCAACAATGCCATTTCTTGCTTTTAATAATTGTTAATAAGGTGTTAAATCGTTTAATCGAATAAACCGAAACCCATGTCGTCATCGGACTCTTCCTTGGCTTCTTCTTCCTTCTCTTCAGCGGCTTCCTCAGCAGCGGCACCACCAGCAGCAGCGGCAGCTGGAGCAGCACCAGAGGCTGGAGCAGAGGAGATGTTGAAGAACAAGTCCTTCAAGTTTTGACCGTCCAAGGCCTTGGCGAAGAGGTCAGCCCAGATACCTTCAACCTCAACGTTGGCCTTGGTGACCAAGGTCAACAACTTCTCAGAAGTGATTTCAACTTCGGAGTCAGCCAAGATTAAAGCGGCGTAAGATAAAGCGGATTCAGTAGACATTGTACGTGATTTAACTAGAGATAATCGATTTAAGCTGTGGCAGACTATTCTTAGTTTGTTGAAGAAGAACTTACTCTCTATCCATATGTTGTATGGTTGAAACTTTTTTTTTTCAGACTCTTCGTTCTTCATAAGCTTTCGTGCAAAAACCAAATAATTAGGGCTGTAACCCTTTTACAGCACGTGCAATATATACATGCACCTATTATTTTGCAGCAATATGAAGACTAACCAAGTACAACTAGTGACCCAACATTGGTCGAAGCGTGGAGTATAGTTTCAAGATGGATATACATTAGTGTAGACTTATGGCTAGTTGTGCAATTGTGGTCTATTTCAATATTTCACTGATTTAGGTCAGATTGTGCTTGTCCACTCCAAATGGGCTTGTAGCATTGCTTCAAAGAGAGCTGTTAAACATCGACCTATATTTCAACAGCTATGTACATGGCAATGCCATGTCACCTACTGACGACGTATGTTGCTCTATACTATGTAAGCTGTATTGGTAGCTGGAAGATACTTACAAATTTGTTTTGTTGACATTCTCACATAATATAAAATAGTTGCAAAAATACTAATAATCTATCATACATATAAGCACTTTTAATGGAATGTTTATTAATATAACAAAAGTGACATCTGAATCATTACTACACTAGAAGGTTATACAGAACTGAATAAATAAATATTAATGAGATTTTAGACACCGTCACGTAATTGACAAAAGTCAAGGTACCAATCCTTGGTCCATTTTCTGATACTCTTACCGTAATAAATCATTGGAGCAGCACTGAACATAATAACGGCTTCGAATACTGCCAAAATAATAAATGTGTGGGTATTTCCCATGGCATCTAACCACGGCGAACATGCAAATGTGAAAATGCAACCGATCATATTGTTTATGACCGACACACCACACATCATTTCTATAACCATCTCTGGGTAAGCATCCATCAAATACGACATGGAAACATCACCAGAAGCACCAAAACCAAAACCGATGAAACCCAATCCAATGTAGGTTGGTACCCAATGCCAGTCTTGATCAGTTCCTACAGCAAACAAGATCAAACCAACTGGAGAAATGACTGCAGGTAAAAAAAGGAACCAAAGACGGTTCTCAGCCTCTTGGATACCATCGTTTCTCTTAGCCATCCAGATAGTGAAGTAATCACTGAGACTACCAGCGAAGAAACATCCAATTACGGCACCAATCAATGTAGGGATATTCATCAAAGCAACACCAGTGTTACCATAACTGTAGGGTGGATCATAGTATTCATCATCTTCAACAGTTAAGTAGAATGTCAAAAGTGCATCTTGCATACCCCACACTAAACCTGAGAAGATAACCGGTGGATATAAGAACACTTTGAATAACATCCTGATTTGCTTAAAATATTGCTTGAAACCGGTACCTTCCAAATTTGGTGCTTTTGTAATTAACTGTACATTCTTCCAGTAAGATTTAGGTGGATCATTTTCGCCCATGTTTATCAAGTACTCTTCCTCCTCTAAGCCGGAGTCGGAATCTTCAACTGTTGTCAATTCCTTGGTTTCCTTTTTCTTCAAATCTATGCTGTGATCGGAAATTTCGTTCTTCTCCGGAGAGACTCCATGAATGACACCTCTTCTGAAAACATTTCTGTTGAACATGGTTTCCTCTTGGATGAAAAAGATTACAACTAACAATCCAGCGGAAATGAAAACGGCTATCCAACCTACCCATCTGAATCCAAGGTATTGAACAATAAAACCAGCAATTAATGGTCCCAAAAAGGTACCAACGGAAGTCGCCAAGATATAGACTGTCAAAACAGAACCTAACTGATGTTGGAAGTACAATTCACTCAAACTCAACTGAACTTGGGCTTCTGCACAACTCTCAGAAATACCAACAAATAATTGGGACCAAACAGTATCGGATGTACGTCTGGCCTGGGAAAACCAAACGGCACCAACCAAACCTAAGAAAATACAAATGAAGTAGGTCAACTTACGACCGTACAAGGAAGCCAAAGGGGTAAGGAAGAAAGTACCCCATCCGATACCAAGAAAAAGCACACCTGCTCCTGTATTCATGGAATCGTACGAAATGTTATATAATTCATTAAGGGAGTCCTGGGTTGCACCAGCATCATTGGAGGTGGCAGCTGTGAAACCAGTGATGAAAGCAAGAATGGCGAAGTTGAGAAACTTTCTGTATTTGGTCCAGTTAAGTGGATCGTTGGGGGAGTTTGAAGGTTGTGGGACAAGAATGATGTTACCATCGGTCTTTATCTTTGTCTTTGTCTCCTCATCCTCTGGGTTAACTTCAAAGGAGTATATGTTGAGGGTTCCAGGAATGAAATCCTCGTTGTGTCTATCGTTGAGCTCTACGTGAGACTTCACGGGTGCTTCGAGGTTCATGCTGTAAATCGTTGATATTTTCCAAGGTACAAAATATGTCAAAGTTTAAATCTCCATGCCAAGATAGAAGACAATTTTTGAGGAGCTGACGAAGCTACTGTAGAGAATCAGATATAGAAGAGCGAGGTTATGTTGAACCAAGCAAGATCAGTAGAGACCTTCATCAACAACTACAAATGCATGGGACTCAGCGTAATTAAATATATACCCATTGAAAATTTCAGTGCCCATTAGTCAAGCATCAAATTACGAAATAATAAATTTGGCAGGTCCATTGAGATAAGGTACTACAAAATAGGCAATGCCACTCAGTGAACCTCGCGAACCGCTTAGCGGAAATTGGTCCGATTTTCCTGAATGAGAAGATGAACGTACGAGTGATCATATCTTTGGAAGAATCTGTAAAAAAGAAACATTGCGGAGTGAACGGCATTACAGGTTAGATATATTGAGATTTACAAAATCGCAAAACCCCACTACCGGGGTCCAGATAAGGTATAGCGGCGGCAGCGATGGCTTCTGAAATCTCAGTAGCTGGAACTTCATACAAGACTGTGGGGACCTAATAGGGAAGGGCGGCTGGAGTATAGGAGATGGTTAGTCTGTGGGTGCCAATGAGACTGCGTATGTATATATAAACTACATTCCCCACTCCCACGGCCACGAAGTGTTAAAACGACCAATCGAGGATAGCCAACTCCTGCCGCCATAAGCAAACAAGTAGCCCGCTCTGATATTTTATCTCATTTGTAGTCTCTTGACGTTTCGGCCTAACCTTGTATACCAAATGTCAAATAATTTGCTATGAACAACATTTCTTTTTCAAATCGACCTAATCGTTAAGGTATTAATTCGGCAAGTACAAAATATTTTTAATATAGATAGGTATTAATTTAAGCTAGCTACGGCTTTCTATAGCTCGAAAACTATTCACTGGAATCTTTTGGCCGTTGAGATCTAGATGACCATGTCCTTCATGTACATTTATGAGCAATGTGGGCCCAAGTTTCGAAGTTTCTCCAGATAACGTAGCATAGGTAAATTAGTCTTGCTTTCAGATTGCCGGGAAAGCTTATCCCGGTTCCGCGGAGATTAAAACTAAAACGGAGATGTTGGAAATTTGACATTTGAGATTTCCAGTAGACAGCGCGGTGCTTAGTGCACCCATGACGCAATACTTTACTTTATGAGGGGATGGACTAAACTAGTAGTTCGATGCCTAGCGGTTCTCTATTTGAATGAGCGGAGTCATCGTAAATGGGGTATTGGATCAAATATTTTGTGGATCATAGAGCGTTGCTGTTGCTGGTTACATGCGACCGCTGTAGTTGCAGAGTTAGTGTCTGTACATTTTTACCCCTAGATGTAGATCATTAAGACGCATTTGTGGTTGAATATCTACATGCAATGTCAACCTTCAGCATGACCATAGTAGCTTCTTTTACTTCGACACAAGGGTCCGACGATTATACAAGAGTCGTAAGCTTAAAATCCATTGAATATATATGCAATTATTTGGCCAGTGTTACAAATGCCCAACAATACGATGGTGTTGGCTACATTAGTTGAAACTGAAGAAATACTCAAGTTCAAATTTCTCTCTTCATTATTCTACGACGACGTGCTTTTGACTCCGATTCTCCACTGTTAATTCTCTTCCAGCCAAATGCCGTACTAGGTACTAGTCTTCTATATTCTCTTCTCGATGATAGTTTGGCAACCCTAGCTCTATCCAACTAAATTGGCAAAGGAATGACGACAATAATCTTTGTAATGAAATTATGCGAGGTAACCCTACAATTTAAGAACAAGAAGATGAAAGAGCCCTGAAAGGTCTGACAATAGGCTCATTGTCGTATTGTGGGGTGAAAAGCTAAGTAATGTTTAGTGTACTCCATACTACTTGAGCTTATTTTTCGCGTCACACGACGTTTAATCACTTCATTATGTAAATCCTTCGCATGTACACACTCCTACGGGCATTGTGATGTGCTAAAATGCTTCATGGCGCTAACGAGGGCCCCTTCAGCAATCTTCTTGAAGAACAATGATTCAAGTGGTCACTCAGGAAACCACTCAACCATACAATCGAGATGCTTTCCATGAAAGTGGCTTGGTGATATGTCCATGAACGCAGGTTAGAAGTCACGGGATGATTTCCGAAGGAGCAAAGACAGCAAGTAACTGGATCATGTCACCCGAAACGTGCTCTTAAAATAGGAGACAGGCTTTGCAACAACAATTGTTTCACCAGAGATTGTTTTGAACTAGATCCTATGGAGGGGCATATTTTGGGGTCACGGGACCGCCTCAAAAGGAGCGAGCAAGCAAGTGTAATCGTACCGCCACATTTGAGAGATAGCAGATAGGTTACATGCGGTAGGGTGGCTTTTCAGATAGAGATATGTCAGCCTGATTCCGCAACAACAACATTGATGCTTACCCAGTTCAGAACTGTTGACTAATCGAGAACCGCGTTCGTAGCTGTTAAAACTACGAGAAAGCAGCTAGAAAGTTTAAATGTCTCGTACAACAATCTGCGTTATTTTGACGTCTATTGAAGCAGTAGCTCTCCCAAACCATATCTATTCTGGCATCGATTGCAGTTCTCGAAAAGTGCACGAGGTCTAGCTGCATGATGTGCATGAAAGTTCGAGACTGGCATATAGACAGGTGGGGCAAACATTTACCACTCAGATAAGATGGTTCTGGTTCATATTTGTCCGAAGGTACTTTTCGCTAAACCTAAACCCAACCAGCACTCTGTGATAGTTGCTGGAAGGGGGGGTGTGGCAGCCAATCGGCTCAATGAAAAACACGCGATCTCCTACCCTTTTGTTCCATTATCATTTGAGAAGGAGTTCTCATTCTTGTGCGATGAGATAAGATCGATGCTTATTTATTCGGATCAAGAAGCTGAGCCGGACGCTGCCATTCGTTCTGCGATGGCTTTTGCACTGGTGCCGTGGGTCAACGCATTCTTCCTTAACTACAAACTTAGGGAGAGGCTGGCTTTTGCGGATAGACAAAACATATAGCTGGCTATCCTGTATGTAGAACGCCCCTGTGGGCCTACAATCACGCATATAACAAGAAACAAAGCGCGTTGTGCAAAAGGTTATTCCAAGATAATATTGCTTGGTTGATCTACCTACGCTAAATCCGTGAGAAGTGGCAAGTAGTAGAGAAGAGGATTATTATCGTGATAGGATAGTTTAGCGTCGTTTCTTTTGGTATTTTCCGAGAGAAATTTATTTTGGGAAAAAAACGAACTCACAATGCTCGCAATTCTAGACCGCCGTTGGATCAAGCGTCGTATTACCCTGTAGATTAATGAATTTAGTGAAACAGTACTAGGGATTCGATGGAATTGTATGATCACAGGTAACGGAGATGAGATGAGTTTCGCCAGTGAGTTTAGTTTGTATGAGCGTCGCACATGTACGAAGGACATAAGTCAAAGTGCATAGTACCACCCCCTTGAAACCACGATACATTCAATAGAAGGCTGAATGAGCCATTGTATGCATGTCCATTATCGCAATGCACCACACGTACCAGATTCAGTAAGCACTTCTCTCCTTTTATCTGGGTAGCTACGATGGCTAGGCATACTGGCCCTAACAATGCGTTGTTACCGTGTTTAAGCCTTCTATCGGTCGGAGGCCAGTAATCTCAAGATGTGGATATGTCTATTAATACACTTATATATTTAGAAAATAAAAACAAATATTAGGCATACAGAAAGCTAACCTTGGTAGAAGCTCGCTTTACAAGGTTATAATAATGATTGGTGCTACTAACTTATGTACGTATATCCCTTGTACACGAGGAAGGATGGGTACATGACGTAGCATTATTCACACAGAAGCCTCTCGAGTGCTACATATAAATTATCATGGGATTCCTCCTCTAACCCTTCTCGGCAACTTGTGCACTTTCTATATTCTCTTGTTTTAAGATCGTAGGCCTTAACAAGAATTTCAGGAATATACGCCAGAACGCCAACGCTCTAGGCCGTCGCCGATTTAGCAATTTTAAGTTTTTTGAACTACACTGGTTCCAGCACTAAAATTAAGGAGGCATTTGTTTTGTACCACTATTCGGCACCTGTAAATTTCATTTGAGCTCTGCTGCAGAAACTCGCTATTTGCAAAGGAACAACCAAGAAATCTGCACCCCCAAAAGCCATTGACAACACACCACACCAAGTACTACGGATATATAAATATACCTGATTCTTCGTCTTTGATTTTGCCATACGTCAACTCGAAAGCTATAGTCATTCGTTTCTCACTGAGAACTCACATTAAACTACATTATTGGTTACGTATTATCGACCATCCTTTTATTAATCCGAGTCCGCACTCATTCCGTTCCTCGTGCACTCCGTTACACACTTGATACATAGAGCTCGTACCATCATTACCAGCCCAGTGTCTAACTCATTCACTTGTAATATTTCACCAATTAAGGTCAACTCCATCTCGTTACAGTTCCGATAAATATCGCCTAACTACTCCGTGCCTTCATCAGAAATCACCTGTAAATCATCTTACTCCTGATTTTCTACTCGGCGAAATATTTTTTTCCCCTTTCGGTATCTTTTTTGCATTCTAAACGTCAAGTCGCACTTGGCTACTCTAACAAGAATCGTTAACCACTATAGAACACCTACAATATGATAATGCAATTGACTACCTTAGTCAGTTCTTTATTGATTTTGTCCCAGTCGGCCCTTGTGTCGGCTGCCGCCATCGGTCACCCACTCTCGATGATGAACGACAACTACAAAAAATTGACCAAGAAGGGAGCTTCTTGGGACTACCAAAATGACGTCATAAGAGGTGTCAATTTGGGTGGTTGGTTCGTTTTGGAGCCATATATCACCCCTTCCCTCTTCGAACAATGGGAAAACGGCGACGATGACTCTCAAGTCCCAGTCGACGAATACCACTATACTCAGGCTTTGGGTAAGTTGGTTGCAGGCCAAAGATTGGACACTCACTGGAAGACATGGTACACAGAAGACGATTTCAAGGGTATTGCCGCTGCTGGATTAAACTTCGTCCGTATTCCTATCGGATACTGGGCTTTCGAGCTCTTAGACAATGACCCATATGTCCAGGGACAAATTCCATACTTGGACCAAGCTCTTGGATGGGCCAATGATAACGGCTTAAAGGTCTGGATTGACTTGCACGGTGCTCCAGGCTCTCAAAACGGTTTCGATAACTCTGGTTTGAGAGACAGTCTCCAATACCAACAAGATAGTAACGTTCAACTCACCTTGAAAGTGTTAAACGAAATCTTCGAGAAGTATGGTAACGGTATCTACTCTGACTTTGTTATTGGAATTGAGTTATTGAACGAACCATTGGGACCTTCTTCTGATTTGGATAAATTGAAGAGTTTCTACACTCAAGCCTACTCTGACTTGAGAGGAACTGGTTCTGTCACTCCAGTTATTATCCAAGATGCTTTCGAGGCTATGGGATACTGGGACGACTTCTTCACTGTCGCCAACGGTGATTACTGGAATGTTGTTATCGACCACCACCACTACCAAGTCTTTTCTTACGGTGAGTTAGCTCGTGATATCAACGACCACATCTCTGTTGCTTGTAATTGGGGTTGGGATGCCAAGAAGGAATACCACTGGAACGTTGCTGGTGAATGGTCTGCTGCTTTAACCGATTGCGCCAAGTGGCTTAACGGTGTTGGCCGTGGTGCTCGTTACGCTGGCCAATACGACAACTCTGCTTATATCGGTTCTTGTGACCCATACCTTGACTTGGGTAGCTGGCCAGCAGACTACAAGACGAACGTACGTAAGTACGTCGAGGCTCAATTGGACGCTTTTGAACAAACAGGTGGTTGGGTATTCTGGAACTGGAAGACTGAAGATGCCGTCGAATGGGACTTCCTGAGATTGACCACTGCCCAGCTTTTCCCTCTGCCCCTTACTGACAGACAATTCCCAAACCAGTGTGGTTTCTAATCTACGTGAGTTTACTCACCCAAATCTCTCGTACTTCTTTGCATTATTGAATAAAAAAGGAGTTCTTTTCAATTCAAAAGTCACCAATAGTAGACAGTTTGCTTTTTCAATTTCGTTGTACTACCACCTTAACGTTTTCTGCTTCATCATTATACTGGGCTTAGTACCCTGATACACTCGTTATATTATATACTTGTTTTCCGTCTGCTGCTTCAATTCAATACTTTGATAATACATCTTTATAGCATGCTATAACAATTCCACCGTAGTAGAATTCCTCGCCATAGTGACATATTCAGAGTAATTTAGTGTAGACAATTTTCGTTGCACTTTCTACATATCCACGTTTATACACTGCTTTCCATATACCTCTCATGCACCAAGCCATTTTTAGCTGCGAAAAAGTCAACTTGCTGCTACCACGTAACAATGTTTAGAGAGGGAATAGTGTTGGTTACAAATTTGGGGCTATAGGGAGTCGAAGTTACCGAAGTTACTATAAATTTGCTATTCCAACGGCAGGTTGGCTCCATCGAGAGAGCAGTGCTTTAGAAGGAAGAATATATCTACTTCTCTTGCAACCTGTATTACTTCGCTCACTAAAGTCTATACAAGCACTTAAGGCAGGGAAATGGAATTTGAAAGGTGGTTGTAGATGTAGATTTGCCTTCTCCGAATTACACATTCATTGTGCTGTACAGATAGGAGAAAAGACACTTCAACTGAAATGACTTGCGTTTATTGTCACTCTACAAATGTCAGTCTTTTGCTCTGAGCCAGCTTTAATTAAGCTCCCGATGTGCATAAGGCCAATTGTGATTACATACGATGATTCCAATAGTAAACGGTACACATGAAATGGTCTCTATCGTTGACTCAAGGCGCATGTCTTACTGTGCACATGTGTAGTATTACTGAAAGTAGGTATACCTCTTGCTTAATCATAGTAAGGCTGGTCATTGGTACTTTTAATGCGAGATACGGCAAAACATGTATAGTTGTTGTTGTTTGGCACCGATATAGTGTCACACTTGCATGCTATCCCCTGCCCTTACATTTCTAAAGTTAAGTATGGCTCTATGAAGTCTTGCAGCATCAAAACTTTAAGTCAACCTTTTCATGTTGGTCGTTGCCAAAAGAGTTGCTATTATCCTAACTAGGTAATTTTTCTTCAGCATGAACACTGAGTAATGCAAATACTTTTACAGACACGTTTTAGAGCCCATAACCGCCCGGCTCTAATTGCAAGAGGATACAATAGATATATGATCCTTGCAAGTGCTCGTGGGGATAGGAAGAAATGTGCCTTTGGGAGCGAAGGGTAAGTTGTTTATGGCCGCACAGTCTCACCATAGTGAGCTAGATTTCTCGTATGCTTATAAAGAGGAGAGTCAACCTAAAGAGCACTAATTTCGAAGCACATTAGTCACTCTGTCATATTGGTAGTTATCGCTACTGTAGCGTGAAGCCTTTCTTTGCAAATGATCCTTACTGATCGAAAGGTGTTATCAGTTTCTGGTGATCTGGAATAACCAAATTTCCTTGAAGGGAAGTCCAACCGTCAGTGAAAGTTCCAGGACTAATGCATTCAATTCACACCCCAGCCTGAGTTCAAAGTATAAAACATATCTGGACCCTTTCATTGTTCAACTCCGGCCGCTGTATCATAGGCCGAATTTTACATTACCCCTGATGGTCTACAAGCCCTCGTTTTACGTTTTGCACCCATTCCGAAGTACGCAGTTAAACAGACACAAGCTAAACACAAACATCACCAAGAACTACCATAGAAGACTCAAATTCCTCCCTTTTTCCTCGATTGTTTTCTTCACTCAATAATACCGCTCTACATTACAGCAGTAATGTCTCTGAGAGCCCTCACCTATAGCTAAACCACATCTTTCCCACCAATAACCTAGCCGTATCAACAATGCCATCATCGGAGGTTGCTACATCCATGCAGTACATTAACAGGAATTTTTTAGAGCCACCCTTTTGATGAGTGAATGTAGAGTAAAGATGTAGCTAACTAGTCAGTAGAAGTGGTGTTAACGATAGCATTTGTCATAGTTAGGCACGAATTGTGTGACACTAGTGGCTAAACCACAGGATTGCAAGTTTTTCTGAGAGAAATGCTTCGAAGTCGACTATTTGGACCATGTTGTAGATCCATAGTTCTTGCCTCCCGACGGAGCTTGAGCACCTCAAGACCTATCCTTCGTCCCAACAAAATGGCCAGCTTGCTCTGGAGATCGTATAAACCTGTAAATATCACCACCATACGTCTCTACAGCGAGTTTCAAAAGAAACAGGGTAAGAATGTAGATAATCAACCAGGAGCAAGTCCCATAAAACAGGATGCAAATGAAGGCAATGTATCGCTGCAAAATCAACCAGACACACACAATAATTCCCCTTCTCCAGAGGAAAGCCATCTCCGAAATAGACCAACCAAGGAACAATTGCTTGCCAAAGCCAATAACTTGTTTGCACGATTACGAATCCGATTGAAATGGCTTCTCAAGAGATCCAATCGTCCGTTCAATACGGATGATTATTCTGCATTATTCTCTTGGTTAGTTATGGGTAATGTCATTATGATTTTTCTCGCCACAACAACGTTTGTATCGTTGATTATATTTACCGCAAACACTGTTTTCGCCCAGGAGTTTGTAGCAAGAAAGCTCGGCGAGTTCATCACCAAAAACTCCAATATGACTGTCACATTTGAGCACGCAGTGGTACCTGGATGGTCCGATGGAAAGATTAGTTTCAGAAAGTGTTTCGTCAGCAAGCGCCCAAGAGCTCCAAAGAAATTCAGCAAAGCTTCGCAAGCAGAAGCATATGCTGCTAGTTTGTCAAAACATGAATTAGAAGAAGAGAAAGAAGACGACGGAAACTATACGCAATTCGATATGACTATGGAAGAAGTAAATATCTCGCTATCTTTTAACAAATGGGTTAATGGAACTGGAATAGTGGATACTATGGAGATGAAAGGAGTTCGTGGAGTGGTAGATAGAACCCACGTTCATTGGGATCCGGATGATGATGCTACTAATTATAAGAATATCGCTGCTCCAGGAGACTTTGAGTTTGAGGAGTTTAAAATGGAGGATGTTCTCTTTACATTAATGCAACCAAACGACTTTAGGCCCTTTGAAGTTGCAATCTACAACTGTGAATTATCACGTTTAAGAAAGCATTGGTTGTTCTTCGACTTCTTGAACGCCAATATCATGAGCGGTGCTTACGATAACTCTCTATTTACGATACATAAGAAGCAAAGATTTAATGATTTTAACGAAGACGGAGAAATTTCGAGTGACTGGAAACGAGTCACAAGGATGAGAGTCGATAGCCTTAATATCGACCACTTGAATACTGGACTTGAAGGTCCTTTTGGGTGGATTACCAGCGGAAGAGTTGACATGATCGGAGATGTTATGATCCCACCTGAAAACAAGGATTTAAATATGGGTGAAATTGTTTCAATTATAACAGAATCAATTAAAAAGGAAGCAAACAGGTATAAGAATCCCGAGGTGAAGAAGCCCCCAAAGCACCCTGACCAGCACATGCGTCTAACCAGCAACGATGTTAATGATATTCTGAAGTACTTTGTTTTGGATTTAACCATCCGTTTGAACAATGTCCGAGCAGTAGTTCCCTTCCAAACACCCGAGCTTAGTTACATCAATTATGCACTTATCAGACCGATTGTGGCTTACATTAACTCGAAGAATACGTTTATTGAGATCCACAACAGAGTAGTTAAGAGTATTCAAGACTTCAGTGGTTCATGGACCATATACGATTCCTTGTTGATGGATGACATATCGGAGGAAGTATATGATAATTTTGCAGACTACGTAGCAGACGAGGAAGCAAGACTCTTCCGAATGAGGAAGGTTGGTTTCTGGTCCATTCAATTGCTATTCCAACTTATTGTCTTCGGTTTAGGAGTGTTGACATAGTACATAAGGCTAGAATTGTATATATTAACTAGGAGAAATGAAGGAATGACAACTTAAAAGTAGCAGAATGAAGGAACTAAATAACCGTAAGAATAAATAACCATAAAATGTAGGGGGTATGATATGTGACTATTATCACTTGTACTTCACATTCGCAAAACTAATACCAACAAAGATACATAACTGACAAGACTTATTACCGCCAAAAGTAGAATTGAATTTCCACTTGTCTTGAACATTTGCATGTTCTTCTCCGGATTATAGTAGGTATCAACTGAAGCAGCCTTGTAGACTCCTATGAAGTAGAGTAGAGATCCATAAACTGTATAAATGGTACCAATAGGCAAGAACTCCTTGGAGAAGAGTTTTATGATTAGAATAGAAAATGATAGGCACCCAATGGCACTTCTTGTGTAAGCTCCTTCATAGGTTCGCTGGTGAGCTCTTACGTCTAGCTTCAAACCATTGGAAAGGATATCTATTCTAGATGGTAAACGCTCTCTCATGGGAGGAGGAACAGGGTCTTCCATGATGAATTACTTGATTAAATGCAATGTATTTTAGTCCGAGACTTAGTGCGGAGTATTATATGATGAAAGAAGTATAACTATGGACAAGCTCTATTAAGCAACTCACTAAAAGAACTAAATATGACGAAGAACACTTCCTTTATTACTACTGATCCACAGTAACTTAAGCGCTTAAACCATGGAGAATATGTATACAGGAACACACTATATGATAGTGTTCAGTGGATACATGGATAAGGTCTGATGATGACAGAGTAGGAATTATATTAAACCTGACAAAATTACGGCAAAGTTTACCCTCTAATGAACATTTCAAACCCAAAAGTTGCATTCGTAAGTGTATTGATAAGGATTAGAACCTCCATTAGAGACTACTGGGGTCAAATGTCGCCATAATGTCCAATCCATAGGTGCAAAATGGTATTCTTATATGCAAACCACTTATATCAACGTATTTAGGGGTATGTGATAATGATGAAAAAAGGCATCAAGTAGCTTCAAAATGGGTCATACAAGTTTTAATTAAGATAAGAATTTAATTCGTGTATTTTTAATACTCTATTAGTAAATTTTTGGGCTACTTTTAGGTACATCTTTATAATCGAAGAAAGTCACGTGCCCCAAAATAGTGAGGTTGTGACGACATTTCTATTCCGTTAGCTGTGAACGAGACCCAGGAAGGACTATGAGTAGAAGTATAGGAAGTAGAGACAGTGGGAAGGAGAACCAAGAGTCATACGAGAGGAAAGACATCAAGGAAGTAATTGGAGAGCCAGTCAGATTACTGTGTTAAGAATCGTCGTTTATATTATAGGTGCTGTTGTAGAGATTGTTTCAGTATCTTTCAACTCAGTCGTGGTTTCCACTGAATAGATAATTATCTCTGAAACTTACAATTACAGTTAAGAAGTCATTTCGAATAGTTTTAGTTTTGTCTTCGAAGTCAAACCTATTAATCTATTGAGAGTATTATAACGAGGATCGTAAATTTCCATTGACAGTGATCTTGTTTCAATCGATCTAGTTCATACTTGCCATAAGAGAATCATTACATTTGCATTTAAAGTCTCTTATACTACATTACAAACCACATCAATACATACACAATGGCTCCTCCGAAGAGATATTGGATAACAATCCCTTTGAACCCTAAGTTCCTAGCCAAACTCCCCGACTTTCCTGTGCCCGTGTCCAAGACCAGGCTCAAGAAAATTGCTGCAGAAGAGAGAAAGGCTGCCATTAGTGCCTCTGCTTCTGCTGGAGGATCGAAAGTTTCGTCTCCAGCTCCTGAGAACTCCAACTCAAGCAATTTGACAGCCGGAAATGGTGGTGCCCCTGGTATAATCAGTAACTTCAAAATCAACTCTGGATTGAAAGAGTCATCCACTTCTGGTTTGACCATGAACAGCATTTCCAACGGCCTCTATGCCTTGGACAAATCAGGAAAGCCATGCAAAAGATGGGTAAAGAAAACTACCCAATTCAAGACTTTCAGCGGATTCAAAGTGAAATACGTCTCGTACAAGCATAAGGATGAACAAGAGAAGCGAACTCTGATAAGCGCTATAAATGAAGAGGAGACACCGTTGCCTGTTTCGGCTTCTGCCACGCCAGACGTCAAATCAGAGGCATAAACCGGAGTCTTATGCCATTCTCAAAAAATGTAGATTAGAATTACTGAACGTGCCAGGAGGAAAATCATACCAAAACTCCTTTCCATCTATTCACTTATTTTCCTATATAGATTACATAGCACTGAAAGTATACTTGTACAATAGACAATTCTTACCAGACAAAGAACTCGAAAGAACCTTCTAATATCCCATTACAATCACTAATACTACTAAAAGTATACCTACTTACCAATATCACATCTTCTATACCCTAAAACCCACCTAGTCCCCATAACTCACTTTTGGAACCAAAAGTGAAAAGTGCGTTTGACTTTTTTTTCAGCAATTGAAATGTGGAACCATGTATATTTGAGGTTGTTTGCAATTGCCTTGTAGTAAACAAACAAACTATCAGGATGTCTACTATAGGAATATCGCGGGCATTTGTCCCTGGCTTGCGGTTAAGTCGGTCATTTGTTCCAATAATAATACGAAATGGCCAATTCAGACAGTACTCTTCGCATCAATCTAAGGACGAATCGTCTACCCAAGCCAACCAGACCATCTCCCAGAAGCAACTTTTATACACAACAGACCCGTTAACACCGGGATCGATCTTCTTCTTACCCCACGGGACACGTATATTCAACAAATTGGTACAATTCATGAAAAACCAACAAACCAAGTATGGGTTCCAGGAGGTTATCACTCCTTTGATATACAAGACAAAGCTCTGGGAGAAATCAGGCCATTGGCAAAACTACAAGGATGACATGTTCAAGGTAGTCGGTAACGACGCCTCCAAAGAGGAAATTGAACTTGATCACGAACATGACAACCATAGCCATGATGAAGGACTTCACGACTACGGTCTCAAACCCATGAACTGTCCTGGTCATTGCTTGATTTTCAGTAAATTCGATAGATCCTATAATGAACTACCAATAAGATATTCCGATTTTTCTTCGTTGCATAGAAACGAAGCCAGTGGAGCACTTTCGGGACTTACAAGAGTTCGTCGTTTCCATCAAGATGACGGTCATATTTTCTGTGAACTTGGCCAAATCAACCAGGAGATCGAGAACACCATAAATTTGATCAAAGACACCTACAAGGTATTTGGAATTGGTGAATATGACATAGAATACTATTTATCTACTAGGCCAGAAGATAAATACATGGGAGACGTCGAGACCTGGGATAATGCCGAGGAACAGTTAAAGAAAGTCTTGGACTCAACTGCCGGTACTGGAAACTGGAAGATCAGGGACGGTGACGGAGCTTTCTATGGCCCAAAAATTGATGTCTTGTTAACAGATGCTTTCAAGAAGAAGCACCAGGTTGGAACTATCCAGTTAGATTTCCAATTGCCCCAACGTTTTGAACTCAAGTACGTAGCGGAAGACGGAACGCGAGACAACCAGCCGATCTTAGTGCACAGAGCTGTGTTTGGGTCTTTGGAAAGATTCTTCGCCATTTTACTTGACCATTACCAAGGAAAATGGCCTTTCTGGATTAATCCAAGACAAGCAGTCATTGTTCCAGTCAATGAGAGCCACATCGAAGCAGCCGAGTCTTTGCAAAAACAACTCTCTGGTGATATTCTCAATTCTGAGAGTAACATCTCCCCAATTACTGGATATAACTTTTACATTGACGTCGACAAGAGAGCAGAGACAGTAGGATCTAGGATCAAGGATGCCTTGCAGAAGGGTTATTCATACATTATTATGATCGGAGACAAGGATATTCAAAATGGAACTGTGGCCATTAGAACCAGGGACGACAGGAAGATCCAGAATCTCAAAGCCGAAGATGTCTACAAGAAGTTCATTGACTTGGAAAGGTCCTATCAATGAGTTTCACCTTGTAAATATATCAGATATTCCATATCTTTTCATGTAAATATTCACATCCCTTCAGATATATCAAGATTTTACTTTACAATGATAACATACTTACTAATGTTATATCTTAAACTCAGACCCAGCTATACTATAGAAGTTATGTCTGGCATAATGCTATATCTACATATATATTTCTATACATATAATAAAATACAAGAATGGAATACCATTAGTTTACATGCTTACTGCGCTCCATAGCCCTTAGCTACGAGGATCTTCTCGATCTCAGCCCAGAAGTCCTTGACGATCATCTTGTCTCTGAAACGCTTTGCACCTCTGTCAACCTTTATCTCAGCAACGTTCCAGTCTTTGATTTGTGGTGGGGTTGGGTCACCCTGGTAACTCAAGTAAAAGCCAGCATATCTCTGGAATAACATCTCAGGTTTGGAATACTTGTACTTCGAAAATTGCCACGCCTGTCCTGTGGTGAAGATGGCGATGACATTGTCCCAATATTCAGGTTTAGTGAACATGTCGACATTGTCAACTACCATTATCTGTTGAGCAATTGGGATCAATCTGTCCGATTTGTGATTCACAGTGACAAGACTGCCAGCTGGCTTGTTACTTGGATTTGGTTCGATAAATCTACCCTCTTCAAGGAATTCTTTTACATTGGATAACGACAACAATGCTGTAGTTGCTGGGGATACAATTATAATAGGCTTCTTCTTTGGACCGTTGGTCTGTGAGCTGTCTGCTGAGCCTGATGGCTTGGAGCGCTTCAATTGATTTATCAATCTCTTCGCATCGGAGACCAAGTGGCCAAAATCAATGTTCTTTGATCCACGCAAAGCGGCGTTGTGGTCTATCGAGTCTCTTTCGAATTGAGAGATTCTTTCTATCTGTGGGTCATCCAACTTGTGCTTTTTATTTGCAGTTGAGTCAGCAGCTCCAGGGGCAGCAGAAACAGCAGACTTTGGTTTTGCTGATTCGCTGGATTCTTCGTCCTTAACGAATGTACACGAATCGGAATTTCCGCTCAACCAAGTGGTTAACTCGGTCTTCACCAAGAACTTAAAGTCAGCTATGCCGTTCTCTGAACACTCATTCTTATAGTCTACGATGGACGATTTGTCGTGTAACCAGCAGAAAACAACGGCCCTCAAGTTCTGGGGCTTTTCTTCATTGTAGAAGTTTGTGATAGAATCAAGGTCAAAAACAGCGCTTTCTACTGGATCCGTTCCGAATTGTACATGGCTAGCGTCTTTGATGGACTCGGTTGTTTCTCTCGAGTCTGATGAAGGGTCGATTTTCACGAAGGTTATAGGCTCGTTATGGGTCGTTGCGTGGTGCAACGCTTTGAGAGATTCCAGGCCACTCATTTGTAGGTGCGGGGTGCTTTTCGAGCTGATCTTAACAGCAACTACTGGCAATCTGGGGGAAGACAACTGCTGTGAATAGTCGGTTTCTTGGGTTTTGGAGTTTTTCAGTCGCTGATTGAAATTTGAGTGTGCCTGCAGGTAGCGCTAACTGTTGTTCACTATGGGAGGTTGGATGGTGATAGAGTGGTAGTGGAGATTCTATTAATTTTGTAATTGATGGGTTGGATATGGAGTAGTATGACGAGTGGATTGGGGGAAGAGGGAGGGAGTAATTTCAAAGGATTCCCAGAGAAGGTTTAGATTTAATTTTTGATGTTTTTGGAGGTTATTGTATGGAAATGTAAGAAGAAATATGCATATTTGTATTCTATGGTACATTATTATGTGAGAGAAAAGAGAAATATCTAGCAGTTGTGAGTGAAGAAGAGAAGATAGTTCAGTGATGGTTTTCCATTTATACACTTGAAACTTAGTCATATGAATTATATTATAATCTCGAGGATTTTTTACTATATATATATTTTATTCGAATACAATATTGTTCATTCATTTTTGCATTCTACTGTTAGTACTGAAGGAACCTGATATTGTAACAGAGTGAGCCTAAAGGCGATGCTACCATCTCTCTATACAAAATGGACTGTACCGTACTACACAAGAATTCTCTCACACTCTTTCAATTACATAACTGATTACACTATACACTCATTCTGTTTTACTCACTGAATCACTCTCACTCTCATTCACTATACACTCATTCACCTTCTCATCTAATCAGTTCCTCCCAGACAGACCCTGCACATACTGCAACCAGTACTAATCGCTATCATTCGTGATTATCTAATACTTCAGAGTACTTGGTCACACCACAGTCGCCTTCTTCTTATCGTTGTTTCTTGATCTTTCCCAACACCAGAGTTGAATGAATCATGACATGCACCTAACAGTCGACAAGGCAACAGCGACTCAATGGGCCGAGCAGGCCCAGATAACACTACAAACAGCCCAGAAATTGTGTACTAATGCTCAATCTCTGCTCCACGCTACAACCTACCAGTTGACGTCCCACTTGCCGGAAATCCTCGAGAATGCCAGCGACTTATATGAATCGTTGCGGAGACAGTATGATATGATCACCAGAATCGTCGAGACCTTGCGCCGAAACTCTCGTGACCAATTGTTGAATCGCTTACTGAAACAGCATTCCATTTTACTTACTCCAGCTTTGGTGAATCTAGAAGAAATCGTGCTGCAGCTTCTGCAAACAGCAGTACCGTCGTTTTTAATTGAAACGAACGAGGAAAGTGGCATTGTAGGAGATGCTGAAAATCGAACTCTTGCTGATTTCATATCTACAGATTCCATCAATCTCTTGAAGAGAAACATTGATATCTATACTGCCAACAGTATAAAAATACGGCAGTTTCTAGACAACGAACTACAACAATCAATATTAGATCCGGTCCATGATATAATAGCCAAAAAGTACAATAGAATAGTCAACTTGTATGACGAAATAACGCCATTGCAACTTGACATAAAATCTGTAACAACTAATGTCTCGCCGTTTGACTCCAACAATTGGATAGGAACACTCTTGAAGGAAAATGCTTCTTTGGAGAACGAACTCGTGTCCATCTTGGAAATGTTGACGAACCATTACGATCAATGCACTCAGGGTGTACAAGTGTTTAAAAGCGGTAATTCCTCTGGTGTTAATTTAGAAGTATTACAAAACGACGCCATGGAGCTTCCCGAAGTTTTAAAAGAGCTTAACACCGTCTATGATATCATAGTTAATAACGAAGCTCGAGCACAAAAATTTCTCAATTCAAATTCGCCTAAAATTGATGCGTTGATCTCCTTGATCATGGAGCAGTTGGATTTCTACAGAACGTTCAAGTCTAAGAATATACCAGAGTTTATGGTGATCTTTACGGCATGTGAGGAGATTCTTATGAAGTCCCCAGATTCTTCGGACCATGAACAGACACCAATAGAAAGATTCACCGATACTGTTAACCAATTGGTATATCATTACACTCAATTTTTGAACGTGTACAAGTCAAAGTACTTACTAGAGCTTCATCACGAGCAATATACATATCCAAGGAAGTTCCTTGCTAAGTTAACAAAGTTCTTGAACGAAGAGTTATACCAGCTTCAAGTTGATGAGAGAGAGAGACGGAAAGCGTGGCTCTCGAAGAATGGAGAGTTTATCCCCAAGGAGTTCAAATTACAAGGAGAGCACAACCAACCCATTATATCGCAAATCATTACTGAGGGCTTGGAAGATATCCAGAAGGAAGGAGAAGAGGCAGAGCATAATATCGCTCAGGAAAGAGACTTAATAGACTTGATAAGAAGTATGCGAGATGTGGATGAGAGAAGGTATTAATAGTTAATAGTTGGAAAATAGTTAGATATATATAGTAGATGCCCATTATATACGTAATTGTGTCTATTTTGCATCCAATGCACCACACTACTACAACACATTTATAAAAGGAGAGATCCTCAGTTGAAAAAAGTTGCAAAAGCGTACCAAAAGTCACCATTTCTCTACATCTATCTATTACACTTTAACCTATTGCAATACAATTATCATCAGAAGTACTACCACCATCTTGTATTCCGTAAGTGAAGTTGCAACTTTCTACGATTGCAGCACTCCTTATACACCGGAAATTAAATAGTACAGATTTATAGATTTTATTTCATCAATAGATGAATCCAAGAATTGTTTGGATACTTCATTACGTATGGCGTAGTTGTAGAAGATTACGGGTGGGTTATACAGTTTTGACCATATGTACATATTTTAAAATGTCGTATCTCCGAGGGCTTTCGTTTACAAAAGGAGCAGTTGAAAATGAAGGTAGCCCAAGTCACTCCGGAAAGAGTCTGTCTATGGGCATGATGAGTGCTGCGAGAAGAGGTAGTTACTCTGATTATGAAGACGAGGATGAAGACATGATCGGGAAAGAGATACCGAATGACGTAGAGGACGACAAGGAGCCGGAAAGGACAGGAATATCATTCAGTAATAACAAAGAAACCCTAAATATGTCATGGTTGAACTCTACGGGCAATAGCCAGCATGTCCAAACATATGGAATTGGGGCACATCTCTTGATGAAAATGGGCTATCAGGAAGGAAAGGGCCTTGGAGCAAATGAAGAGGGAATTATTAAACCAATTGAGACTACTCTTAGGCCCAAAGGATTAGGTGTGGGTGGTATCAGGGAAAGAAAACGATCAGATGCCAAAGTAGCGGAAGATATGATGTCAAGCGAAGATGAGCTGGAGGTTAGAACTCTACCAAAAAGAATTGACTTATTCAGCATAATTGAGGCGTTAGAAATACGGGATGTCAAAGTACCGAATAAATACATAGTATTATCGGATAGATATACGCTGTCTCCGTATTCGGATTCTTTATACTACGAAGTTAAAGAGGCACACATTTTGCTCAACAGGTTAAATGAAGAATTAGAGCAAGTCGAAGGACAGGAGAAATTCCTAACATATCAATTGAAAGACTTAGACTTGAAATTGAAAAAAGTAGGAGACGATCATGTCAGTACAACTGCAGCATTAAAGGTAGTAGAAGAAAATATCAGCTTATTACGGAGCATCAACAACGAGGCGGAGCTGATTGAAGTTGTCAATAGAACCATCAATCAGCTAATGGAGCCAATAACGAAGTCATATGCTGATATTAGATCTCTCTTCGTCTCTGTGATTTCGACCGTAGTGCCAAAATTGTTTGAGGCATACCCCCAAATCGAGGAAGGAAACCCATCGCCTCTTCTCGACGCTTTAACAGAATGGTCTTTACTATACAGAGAAATCGAAACTTCCTCTTCTGGCGATTTGAATCACTTTGACTCATTATTGGTTGCAGAGATAACCAAAAGATTTGAATTGATCATTGCGTCGGAATCAGAATTGGAGGATAAGAACGGCCAGCTATTAAACCATATACATGACTGGTCATATGCTCCAATATTAATAGATCCACAATCAAGCATACGAAAATTGATAGGGGACATCATTGTTCCGTTTATGAAAGAGACATTAAGTGAATGGACTCCACACAAGTATTATAACAGTTCTCCTACATATCTTATCGATTACATGGCTGCTCTTCCTGAAGAAGCTCATCTCTTTCAAGAGGTGATAGATATGATAGTCAAAAAATACTTGCAATTCATAGATTATGACAGAAGTGATTCATTTTGGCACCAGAGTAATCCTTTTGATGCAGAAATCGAAGAAGGAATTGTTAGTCAAATAAACCGCTTCAACTCTGTATGGATGCCTCTATTTGAACAGGGAGATCAGGAAGGTTCCAATATTTCTGAAAGAGTTCTTGAGGAGTCATTGCTCCGTTTTTTGACCGATTTTGACTATCTGATGGAACCCGAGAACTGTTCTACATTAAACGTTGCTTTTCGAATTGCCGAATCTCTTTTGAATGAAAACGAGACAGCGATATTGATCGTAGTACAGTTTGGATGGGGAAACAACTGGACAAAAGCCATCACTCAACTATCAGAACAGACTTCTATAGTACTTGCAAATTGGTATGCAACATGGTATTCTTATATCAATAGGCAAAAAGAAAAATTGGGACCAAAATTTATAGAGGTTTTTGACTGGTATTTTAACGTTGCATTGGGCATCATGAATGGAAAGATTGTAATAGACAACTTCTCATTACCAAAAATAAATGGCAAACTGTGGAATAATCATGCAGAAGTCGTCCGGTTCGTTGAATCTAACGAACATACATCGAATGCTAAAACGGTTGGTAGCGCAATCAATGTGGATGGTATTCCTTCTTACCAGCTCATGACATCGTTCAAGGATGTTGTTGCAGAGTATTGTCTTGAAAATGGCTTGCTTGTGGCTACCGAGAGGAACCGTTTTCACCTGGCTTTAGGTCATCCTTTGTTCACCATACGAAGTGGATCTGGAAGCAAATTATGGTGTTACATACACGACGATGTGTTGTGGGTAACGAAAGCGAATCTGGCAATAGAGAATGTAGACTATGAACCCATAAGCTTGGATGACATAAGAACGTATTTATGAATTGAACCATCAGCCATCAGAGAAGAACTGCACCAAATAGACTGTATAATATGTATATAATATATCTTCCAAACACTCACTACAGAGTTTAAATTTTGCACCCAAGAACAAATCGGAGCCCGCTATCAGGTGCAGAAAAAAGAATGAAAAATATTGGACCACCATTCTATATGGGATTAGCTCTTCCTTAGAAGAAGCATCCATAGGGTCTACTACGTGAATTGGTATAATGTTAACTAGAGTGGTAAGAGGAAGTCTAAGCAGCCGCGCGTTGGCTTTTTCAAGGTTAAATGCATGTAATGGTTATTCCGTAAGACACAACTCCACTGCTGGTAAACCTGGTACAGAACAGCCTGGTGAACAGAGAGAATCGGCCGGTATTATTGGCGCCGTGAAAACCAAACTCGAGGATACAGATAAGCTTTTCAGGAGAATAGGCGACGACAAGACCCCAGAATCCATTGTGGTGATAAAATACTTCCGTAGAATCGGAGTTTTCTCCATCCTTGTTGTCCTTGGAGCAATAGGTTACGCTAGCCAAAAGGTCGAGCCCCACGAAGAGGTAATTGAAATAGACGATTTGAGAAATGACATACGTAATTTCGGTGCAGAATCAAAAGAGAAATAGTCCCAGGCCACACTGGAGGCCCAATTGCTACGAAATTGCCGATTTTTCATAGCAATCTGCCATCTAGTCTTGTAAATAGCAATTATATAAATCCGCACATCATAGTTAAGCCATTTTAGCTAGCCCATAGTTAAGACTCAATAAACCACCAAATACCTCGAGGTATTTGCACCAAAAATTTAACAAATTCCTCCCAACTTTACCAACATCCAACTACTGTCCATATCTACCAAAGCCGATCCCTTATCCCAAATTTCACACTAAAACAACCCATTAACTACGACTCTTCTATATACTTCCATTTGGCAAGCTGACCGTTCTTCCTGCAGACAACCGCTTAGTCATCTCCGACTTCCACTACGAGCAAAGCCGATGATAAATGAAAAGTTGGTTTAGAGGTTAGTGAATAGGACTGGAAAGTAGAGGATATTTCTAGTTGGAAGTGTAGTTTTCATTTCATTAGTAGCATAGTCATGTACAGATATATTGCCAGATCTCCTTTGTTGCGCCAATCGGCTCAAAGAGCCAGCCAGAGATTGTACTCTTCGTCTCAGCAGTCGTCTGCTAGAGCCTTCAGATCTGTGAGCAGCAAGGGTATGTTTGCCGCCGCTGGTTTGGCACCAGTGATTTTCGCCTACGGATACTTGAACAGTACCAACAACAACAGCATCCACAATGAGGTAGACCAGGAAAAAATCAAGAAGGACATCAAGAAGGCTGCTACTGACGCCACTGAAAAGGTCTCAGAGGGCATTGAGTCTGTTAAAGCCGAAATCAAGTCTGAAGTCGATTCTGTATTTGGAGATGAAGCTGCTGAAGAGTCCAAATCCGAGGCCATAGAAGAAGGAGTTGTCGCTGAGACTACTTCGGGCGAAGAAGGAGAAGAAGCCGACCCACATGCCGGTGCTGCTTATAACCCAGAAACCGGTGAAATCAACTGGGACTGTCCCTGTTTGGGAGGAATGGCCGACGGTCCTTGTGGAGAGGAGTTCAAAGAAGCATTTGCATGTTTCGTGTACTCGGAGACCGAGCCAAAGGGAATTGATTGTATCAAGAAATTCGAGGCCATGAGATCTTGTTTCAAGAGATACCCAGAGCATTACAAGGAAGAGTTGTACGAGGACAGTGACGAGTTGCCTAGCGCCGATGATGCTCAAGAAGCTGCCGTCGTTAACGAGGAAGTTGAGTCCACCAAGGTTGACTTACCAGTCACTGAAGGTAAGGAGATCTAGATGCTGGGTAATATATAGAATCCCAGGAAAATTCTCAATAACTTGTGACTCGAAGCTCGCTGTTCCGACTATTTATTTATTAGGAAAAGGGGACGTCACTAAAACTGAATGTGGATTGGTCCTTGACAAACATAGAGAATGGTGTCGTTCAAGGATGACAACAACGCTCCTGATAATCAATGGGCACGCTTAGGTTTTCAAAAATGCTGATTTATTTATACATAGTGATCATACAGATATACTTATATATTGTACATAGGAATAGTTATATTATGATATTCACCACAGTTACAGGTGTAGTTTATCGTGGAACGTCCTGCGAGAGTATGATATACACTAACCTCGTACTTGACGCCAGCATAATTAATTAAGAGTTAGATGGCATCTACATTTTAGTACTCTGTTTTCTCTTTAGCTATTATTACTCATTATCTAGTGCTAACTACTGCTGTAGTGCTATCTATAAGAATATCTATAAGGACATTCTGTCAAGGAATGGAATGCATTATTCATTATGTTTTGGAGCAATTTGATCTTAATTGATTGAAACCACTGATCTTATTTGCCTTGCTACCAAAAGTCCGAGACATTCAACATGAACATCTCGATGGCGTAGGCCGGGCCCGATTGATATCAACTCTGTCGTAAGTTCGAATGATTCTGCGACGTCCTACATCCCCGGTTGTCGCTGCTATGCCTACTCTAGCCACTTGAACGAACAACTCATTAACGGAATCCAATCTCTTCGAAGAAAGCTCTCTCAAATCGGTGCTCCAATCTTCTACGTAATCACCCACGCTAACTGTCGTGTTAGACGTGATGATTTCTTGTATTTCTTCCAAATCCACGCATCTTTCATTGATTTTGTCTGTTTTGTTTCCTACTATCACCACTCCTGGTCTTTCTACATGACAGAATTCCATGAAACGCCTGAACCAGTCCCGTACACTTAGCACGGACTCATAGTTGGTTATGTCGTATACTAAGACAACCACATCGGTGCCTCGGTAGAATGCTTGGGATATTGAGTTAAATCTCTCTTGGCCTGCTGTATCCCAGATCTGAAGGTTTACTTGTTTCGGGGAAGACGAATCTACCAACTGACTACTCAGCTCTCGTTCATCTAATTCAACTTCGTCGTTCTCGTGTTCTAGCCTTCTAGTAATGACTTGTTTTGGTGCTGATGGAGGCACGGTAACGGTGGTTGTGAGGTAGTCCCCTCCAATGGTCGCTCGGTAAGCATTTGTGAATACATGATGTACAAACTGTGAACGAAGACATGTTTTCCCTACACCCAGGTCTCCTAGAAGAACGACTTTTAGGGTAGGTGGTGGAGTTGGTGCTGTTTTATCGTTAGGGTTCGGACTCTGTGACGAAGACTCCATGATGCAAAATGATTGAAGGTACGGCTGTTAAACGAACCAAAATGGGGAAACAGTGTTAATGCAGTAGTTTTATGAGTGAAGATGCTGGACGAAATCGGATTGGCGGTTTCAATCGATATGTGATCTCGAGGTTATGGCTTTCCCGCTAGGTTCTATGCTACAGTTCGTGGTGTAGTTGATTCCCCTATTAGTTGAAAATTATCGTCTGATTAGACGGGAGACTGTGAAAAGCCCTGGTGGGAAGGCAGAAGAAAGCCCAGTTCTTGGATCGAGGGGTGTGGGTACGAAGCCCGATGCTATAGATGAAGCAGAAAAATATGACAAACTAGTATAACACGAATAAGATAAAAGTGCTGCCAATTGTATGTCTATTCGTGATCCTGAAATCGGACAAACAAAATCACAGACCGAGACACTAACAAACAGAGCGCAGCTTATCTATGGGGAAGGGAGTGGGGAGTACTAAAGGCTTTAGTTATACACGGAGTTGCAGTATAAAGCCCTATAGTGTTATAGACTAATATATAGAGTTATATAGAGCTGTAAGTTAGTTTTTGTCATATATAGTTAAATAGGTACATAGTTCTTTATATTTATATATTATGCATCCCTACTACCATCACTCGTTTAAGTTAAGTTCAGTGAAATGCCATACTAATATTATTGTAATGACGATATCGAGCTGTTTGAGGCTGCCTTTTTTTTCTGCTGCACAGAGCAAAGAGGCAGTAATTAGAGAGAATGCGCCAGAGCGAGACCAAGAAATTAGAGAGGTAGCGCTTTGAGATTATCAATGTTAGAGTGGGTTTTGCTACTAATTTTATGTCTCAGCTCCTGTGAAACGCTTCAATGAGATGGTGATGTTATAACAGGAGAGGAACTCACATCGGGTTCGTGTTTTCCACAATTTTACTGTACTAGGATTGTCCATCTGCTTGACTACGTAAATGTCACAATGAGAATTCACTTCTAGCGAGAAATAGCTAGTGAGCCAGTGTGCACATTGAGCAGATGTCACTAGAGACAATGGGAAGCGGCTTGGAACCAAGAGGCTGACATCCGATAGAAGTGTTAGGCAATTATAGATCCACCCTTGAACTATGAAGATGAAATTAACAGTATGGTCCCTATAGAATACAAGAAACTGACAAATACAAAATCCTTGGTTTCATCTCAATTGCATGATAAAATGCCATCTGCTTTCATTTCGTCTTATTGTGGCTATGAGCTTCGGACTCTAAAAATCACTAGTTTCATTTTCTGTCGCTAATTCTAAACTATGAAGCACACCAAATTTCAGGCACGAAATCCAGCAGCAAATATGCACTACTCAGAACAACAATCATGGCTACTTCTTCACTTTAGGAGTATTCAGTTATAATACTAACATCTACAATAATTTAAGTTATGGCTCCTATTATATGATAAAAGTAATAGAAGTCTTCTAAATAGCACATCAACGAGTCAACTCAATATTCCTCCAATATTACAAATTGCCTGTTACTCCTCCACTTCTTTAGACATCACACATTACTCCACTACGATACCATGCTTAACGACCAAAACAGCAATGTCGCACCCCAGCTTCGTGGAACAGTGCCGTCCCGACATTGCTAAACCTTCTTTCTCGCGTGTACACCTGCGACATCCATCCACTCTATTTATCTTTGGCTTCGCTATCATTATTCTTTACTCCACCTTCAGCCACCTGCTTTACCACTAACTCTTAGGACCCTAGACGACTTCTCCATAGCCCCACAATGAAGATCTACTATATCGGTATCCTCCGCACAACCGGCGAAAAGGCTCTCGAGTTGACTTCCGCCCGTGACTTATCACAGTTTTCGTTCTTTGAACGTACTGGTGTCTCTCAGTTCATGACTTTCTTCTCAGAAACTGTCTCCCAGCGTACACAAGCGGGCCAGAGACAGAGTATCGAAGAAGGTAACTACGTCGGCCACACATACACCAGATCAGAAGGTATTGCCTGTGTCGTCATCACCGACAAAGAATATCCCGTCAGACCAGCATACACATTAATCAACAAGATCTTAGAAGAATACCTCTCATTACACCCAAAGCAAGAATGGGCCTCTATTACCGCAACCAACACTTCCTTAAACTATGACACATTAGAACAATACTTGAAGAAGTACCAAGACCCTTCTCAAGCGGATTCCATCATGAAGGTCCAGCAAGAGTTGGACGAAACTAAGATTGTTCTCCACAAGACTATCGAAAGTGTTTTGCAGAGAGGCGAGAAATTAGATGCCTTGGTCGACAAGTCTGAGGCGTTGTCAAGCTCCTCTAGAATGTTCTATAAACAGGCAAAGAAGACCAACTCATGTTGTATCATTATGTGAGTGTGTTAGAACGAATCAAGAATCAATACAAGTAGATACAGTTGAGGGCATTCTTGAGGGCAAAATCTTTCTCTGAGGGTAAGAATGGATGCAATAAACTCGACACTGTCCTCGGTGCTACTTTCATGTACACGTTGACGGTTCTAGACAAATACGATAATTACCTCCGGTGTGTCTGCGCTTACTATCCTTTGAGTAATTCTTGTTTTGCATTGCATCCCTTCTTTCTATACTCAACAATTTTGTGTTTCCATCTCTAAGATCATATGTTGATCGAGATGCTGAAACATCCTAGCACATATATGCGAGTCATTTACATCTTCTACACTTCATTATAATTTGGTTATATCCTTACTTCTTCTAATGTCTACTAATTTACGCTACGGTAATATACACTATACTGAAAATAAAATCTTGTGTTCATAAATCTATAATGTTTATTTTAACGCTCCTTATATCACTAAATACTGATATTAATAGTAAATGACTGTCTCTTCATTACACTTCTTCCATGGAGGGTATGAAGATTCCTCAAGTCAATGAGAATTACAAATACCCTTCACCACCAATCGTATCAAGTATTTCCTTCACAGCCTAAAATATTAAACACCCTCTACGTTCTCTTTGACAACATCGAATGCCTTTAATAACTTACGACGAGCACCTAACGCAACGACTCCCTTTGATTCCAAAGCATCGTTGTCAAATTCAATCAACTCGCGCCAAGGTGTATCTTTCAAGCAATCTGTATACTTATGCAAACGCAACAACTTCAACCACGCTGGAATGTTATTCAACAACTCGATGTTCGTTACCTCTGTAGGCATCGATGAATTCGAAGAGTTCAAATTGTTGTTGCTGGAGGAGTTGCTAATGCTGGTAGAGCTAATGTTGTTAGAGTTTATTCCGGATAAACTCTCAACCTTCTGCTCACTTTTCTTGTTCTTTGGTGACTTGCTGCTACTGTTGGCAATATTACGATGGACCGAAACAGGTACAGACGATGAGTTGAGGGTTCTGTTAATAGCATCCTCATAAGCAAGGACTTGGCTCATAGGTTGCTTTATCTGTTGCTGACCCAATTGTTGTGACAACAGTCCAAATTGGTTTTGTTGGCCGTTGCCTTGTTGCTGGACGTAGTTAGATGCACCATGAACATGATGGTGTTTTCTATTTGAGTCCAAAGCAACTCTTGAGTTAATAGTAGTCAACGCACCAAGTTTCAATGCTGTATGGGCATTTAAATCTCTCGAATCTTCCGATTGGCCTCCAACTGTTCCTTGTTGAGTCTGATGCAACTGCTGTGTCTGTTGCTGCTGGAGATGCTGGTGCGGTTGTAACTGCTGCTGTTGCTGGAGATGCTGGTGCAGTTGCTGTTGGTGGGGATGCTGTTGTTGACTCAAATGGTGAGGAGAGTTACCTGCAGCCAACTGGAGAAAGTTGGTCTTTTCATACAAATGAGAAGTCGGAGAACGAGCTCTTTCAAACTGCTGATGGGCATTATATCTGCCACCGATTCCACCGGTCATGTTCACAAGACTAGGTTCAGCTGATTTTGGCCTTGTGTTCTTCTGATCAACAAAAAGGAATTGTCCAGCTCTGTAACCATTTGGCTTTGGTTTAGGTTGATGAAGGTGTGCAGTTGATTGTTGTGGTTGGGGTTGCTGCAACTTGGAAGAGACGTCATTTCCAAGGTTCAAGTTCTCAATATCGGAGTATAAATCCTGTTGAGGGTATGCATTATATGAAGACATATACTGTTGTTGCTGTTGTGGCTGGGTGTGTTGTGAGGTCAAGTGACTTTCCAATTTCGACTTGAACGTCAAGAGAATGTCTAAAGGCAAATTGCTGCACAAGTAGTCAATCATGGAAACAGTATCTTGAGGCGGCAAGTTTTCAATCCAGGAAGTGAAAGAAAGCAAGTCCAGAAAGAAAGAAGATGATTGTTGCTGCTGTTGTTGTTGTTGAAGTGGGTCTACTTGTTGATGACGGTTGAAGAAGTTGGAAAAGTCATTGACGGATACCGGCCTGTTAGGAATGGAAGCAAGAGGGAAGTTAGTCGAAGTAGCAGCGCTGCTAGCAGCGTTGTTACTGTTGGATGCTGCGGCAGTATTGCCATTGTTACTAAGAAGCAGAGCAATACCAGCATTGGCTCCAGCTACGTTTGGAATTGGTGAAATGGCCGTTTCGCGGAGCAAGGGATGGCCGGTGAGAGGAGTGCTAGAGCCCCCTGTTCCCAAAAGGTCTGATGAGAAACCATACTTGGAGACAGAAGGGGCCAATAAACTCTGAGAGTTACCCATGGACAGTGAAGTAGGAGCAGCCGAAACCGAAGTTGTGGAACTGTTCGCATTCTTTGATTCCTTGTTGTTTCTTAAGTCCAAGTCCAAGTCTGCTGTCAATGTCTCGAATTCGTGTTGTAAGTTGTAGCCAACGCTTTGCTGTCTGTCGGTGTGCCCCACAGGAAGAGGGGTTTGGGCGGCGCCGTTGGATGGAGTAGCTGTTGAAGACGATGCAAAGTGAGCAAACTTGTGTTGCTCCAAAGGAGGCGGCGACAATATTATAGGTCTGTCCATGATTGAGTTGATAGAATCAGATTTTTGGGTAGGATCCATTAATAGATATAATAGTAATCACTAAAGATATATTGTTCGGAGGACGCTGGCGTCTTCTGGATGGATATTATGACGTAATAGACGGACGAGTTCCAGACGTACAAGATGAAATGCGATGGAAAGCCTTCAAATCGGCTTCTTGGCTAACTCTTGTTGCAAAAATGTAATTATCAGCAACGATGATGTTACTTAGCAGCAAAATCTAGCAATGATAATCGTTCGTGTCTAAGCAGTAGCTTTAAGTGGGAAAGATTATGGGACGATACGGTTCGATGGAAAATGGCAATCAGAATTCGTGATCAAAACTGTATACGAGTTATTGGCTTCAGAGATCGTCACAAGTAACAGAATGGGTGATTCTTTGGTATGGCGACAAAGAATGGTATTCTTTTGTTAAGCGCTGTACTCACAGTGATGGACTGAATGTCTAACTTTGGCGAGGTATAGGGCACAAGAACTACCAGAGCAAACGTCGACTTTTGGGGAAGTTGCTACACGCACGGACTCACGAACCAAGGGAGAGCTGGTTTACTATACACGGACACAAGATGGACTCGCTGGGGTGAATTGAATGGCGTGTTGAGAAAGAAACCCGATTAACACGCTTGTCGTGGTGGGACTTGGAACTTCTTTTTTACACCAGAAAATTGGCTGCCATTTCATTTCCGTTAGTGAGCCCGAAAGAGTGAGAGTGAGCGAGAAAAAAATTGTGAGATGAAGTCCTGCAGGGGTTTGGTGTGTGGTGGGTGGTGGCAGAAGGTGGTCGTGCACTGAGGGCAAGAGTAGAGGATGGAAGATGGAGGAGGATGGGATGGAGAGAATTGAGAGAAAAGAGAGTTGTAGTGTCGCAGAGTTGAATCACGTGCTAATAATGACTTCCATGGTTGTTAGTGAGAGAGAGAGAGAGAGAGAGTGTGTGTGTGTGTGTGTGTGTGAGAAAGCTGTCTGTGTGTATGTCTCTCAGTATAAAGTGTGTGTGTGTGTGTGTCTCTTTGAGAGAGAGTCTTTGTGAGACAGTTTGTGTCCGAGAGAGTCTTGTGAGACAGTGTGTGTGTGGGAGAGATACGGAGTGAGAGAATGTGTCTCGGTGTGTGTCACTCTTTGTGAAAGTCCCTGCTGAGGGCTCTCAGCGACTTTGTGTATGGGAGAACAATAGCGTGAGCTGGACTTATGTTATGATTATTGAAGTTGTTAGTAGTAGTGTACTTTGTTAGTTATGAGTATTGCTAATCAAATAATAAAGCAGCGCTTTAGTCCTATGATGCACCTAAGGTGACAATGCAAATTGCCCACAAAACTGCCTGTGGGCTAGTAGCCGATTTTTAAATTTGCCGAACGGCATCTCTAGTACTAGAATAACTCTGTTTTATGGCTCATCAAGTATGACAGTTGCAATTCGAGCTGTAGTAGTGGCTATTCACCACGATATTTAATGACAGTTGTAGCCAACCAGAATTTCCTGTATGCATAATATATACTATTCTTGTGTCTATACAATGGGCCCCTCCAGAGTTTATTGTTAAAAAGAAATGTCACTGTTGGAACTCACACAAAATGAGTATCACCATAATTCAGTGCATTAGGAAGTACTATGGTGCAATGTTGGTGTTACATTGCTAAAGGTGCTTTAGGTACAAGCTGATGTCTGGGTGTTCAAATTGACATTGTGTAAGTGCCATCCTTTGGGTGCAAAAATGGCAGCGAGCAAGTACAGTATTTTGGGAAGCATAAGTTAAAGTTACAATTACAGTGCTAGTCGACGATACACCTATATCCGTGAAGAAACCATTTCTGTACATGGTTCTTCTACAATAAACTAATTCCGATCTCTTCTTGTTACATATATTACATATCCTGTATTACATCCGTCTATCTCACTACTCCTCTCTATTAATTAAGTAGCAACGTCCTAAAATACAATTACCCGCCAAGAAACGACCCTATCCTACCGATCCTCTTATTCTGCGTTTCTACTGAGCCAAAATTCCTTATTCTCCCTGATTATATCACATGTATATTTCAATTCAGGCAATAACTCCGCAATGTTGTTGAACAAGTTCTCGGCAAATGTATTGATGAAGAATAATTGCCCCTTATGCAATGTAGGTACAGCATCTAAAATACTGTCCAAATTCTTTGGCACTCTTTCATAAACCAAATCCTTCGAGAGATCCAACTCTATTTTATCCAAGCTGATCTTTTTCTCAAGCATGGCAACCTCATCAAACTCTCTGGCAAGAACCATGGCCCATTGTGAAGATACTCTTAATGGCCTTGTAACGTTGGAGATATCTGCACATTTGATCAAAAGCGATGAAATCAACTTAACTCTATTATTGTGCTTTATGAAATCATGCGATCTTAAGTTCTTCAAACGATCGATATACTCGAAGTGCTCAGCCATATCTGTGGCCAAGATACTAGAGATAATAATTTCGCGTAATGACAACTCAGACTTCAGTTCACCCTCTGTGTGAACGGTCAACAAGGTCGGCCAGTTGACGGCCAAAATCTTGTTAATGAACACGGAGGAATGGAACAGTTCCAACACTGAACGGTCATTAAACAAAATCGATGTTGGAGCCAAGTTCTTTATCATAAATGCGTTGGTAACACCTGGGTGGCCAACATCGTGACCCAAAGCAGCAATCAACAAACCAAGCGTCTGTAAATGATTCAAATGATTTGGAGAATGGGAGGGAGAGCTCGACTTCGTAACTCTGTTAGTTGGAGCAAGCGACCCTGATATTGGAGTGATCTTCTTTGTTGGTCCTGGATTGCCAAAGAGTGGTACTAATTCCTGTTCGGCAGTATCAAGGTAGTTTTCCTTAAGAAACTCTACATCCTCAGCTTTGGGATCTATTTTCAATTGTTTGAAGACAGGCAAGCAGTCCAATCTAATCAAGAAGTGGAAACAAGCTTGCAAGACATCGACTGCGTGACGGAAGTTGTGGAACGGGTTACCGTTCTTGTATGAGTCTCTGACCATGAATACAAACCCTAACAATTCATTGGAAGTAGGAATGTGCAAACCAGTGTCCGAATGGTTTTTCTCAACTTGTCTCAATGCATACTTAATCATCAAGAAGACCGAGTAGACCAAATCATCGTTGGTCAACTCGTGAGCAGGGAAAGCCCAATGGCCAACAGCATGACATAACAGAGCCAAGTGACCAGCGGAATGATCTGTAAGTAAGGACTTGAAATCGATTTCCTTGATGATAAGGTCTTTGAGATGAATGATGTGATCAGTTGTGCTATGCGATTTGTTGGTGTTGTTATTGAGAATGAAGGACATAGTGGAGATCACTTCTTCAAGCTCGCGGTCACCAGATTGCTGTGAGTAATGATCGTTGATCGGACTTGGACCAGTACCAGTCCAGGTCTCGACACGGGAGATTCTGTTGGCTATTAATCTTTTGACCAGGGAGATCTTCTCATTGATCTGGGAGTATGCTGATAAATGCGATGGGAGGACGATGATGACGTTCAAGTGGAGGAAGAAGTACTTGAGTACAAGTTCTTTGTCGGCAGGGGTTAATCCATCGAGCGTACCTTCTTCACCCGTGACGACAGAGTCGAGTACGACTACTATGGGATGATTTGTATCAGTCTCGCTATTTCCTCTGGAGAATAAGAATGCAATAATATCACGGAAGGTTTCGAAATACGTGAACGATATGTGGGAGAGGTTGAATGCTGGGACGTCAGGGTCATCGCGGATGAGCGATAAGACTTCAGCCATGGTGGTATTTCGTGGTTCTGGGATTGATGAAATGCGATTTGCTAGTGGAGCTTATGATACCAGTTGATGAAGTGATGAAAGGGATGCCGAGATTTTAACTCTGGATAAGCCTAATATTTCCTCAGATTGGTGACTAAGGCTTAAACCTTGTTTCAACGGCGTGAATGCAAAACGGCGGTGACACACCAACGAACCGATTAAGCTAAGGGGTAAAGGCTCACTTTAGGAGACTAACACTGCTTGGTGACGCTAATGGGAGATGCTTTTCAGTCGGTCTTATTAAGTAATGATCTACTAGATCCTCCGATGTTGTGATTATAATTCACTTGCACTGTGTTAGTGTCGGGCGATGGCTTCACGGCAGATGTAGTCTTATTTCCGGACTACTGTCAAACAAGGACGACGAGTCTGATGAAATTACAACTAAAGGGGGCCAATAGCTTTGGCTGTATAGTGGATGACTTGCTGGAAGGTAAGAGCAGTTATTAAAGTAGTGATATAACTATCTTCTGGAAGATGTTTTTTTTTTTAACTCAGAGTAACCTCAAATTAATAATAATAATACTAATACTAATACTAATGCTACTAGTAGTAATAATAATAATTAATACTGATACACTATCCAGATGCTACTACCGGTGGGCTGTCGAAGAGGACTGGGATGGAACGTTATTAAATTCGGATTCTACCAAGATCTCCCTTATAATCCAGAAAGAAAAACCCTGAATTAAGAATAAGAATGGTACCTGTATTAATATTCGCTAGCCGCCCAATGCAACACTCTTGCTGTAAATTACAATTCCTTGTAAATTGCAAGGTTTGATCTTGGAAAGATGATAAATTTCTTTTTTTCTGGCGTCACTTGTGAGTTTCCTTATTGGGACGGCAGTTTTGTGAGCGTTGGAGAGTGAGAGGTGACATCGGGAGTCGGTGGTTTTTGTGAGGAATGAGATTTGGGAGAGAACTGGCGGTTTACAGACAGGCTGAGGCTCGGGCCAGGGCAAAGTCGGGGAGGGGAATACTAACAACTGGCGAAGAATGCAAAGGCCAACGCCAGGCAGCTATGGGATGCAGATGGGGCAGCGGAACAAACAAAAGCAACGAACGAATCGAAGAATCCGAGGAAAATGGCCATACCGAACTGCCTGCAAAAGAGCCGTTGCCATGGTATGCGAACTCCGTTGGGCTGTTCCGTGCTATTATGCTGCGAACCATTGCACTGCACCAACTAAACTACAGCAATACAGCAATATACGATTTTTTTTTTCAGCCAGAGATCTGCCTACTACTCTCGCCGTAACCTAGTCAATGTAACCGAATACGAAGCCATGCCCGTGCCTCTAATTTGCCGAAAAACGGTCATACCATTTCTGTGCCCTGGCGGCTAAAGGCTTCGACCGTACAACTTCTTTTCTTCGACAGACAGCTGGTTACCATCTGGAAATGGGACAAAGGTGCGTTTTGGGGGATCGCTATGCACGGATATCTTGCATTATGGAATGTCACGTGCCGGAAACTGCCTTTGTTGCCTGGTATTTGTAGCGTTCGCCAGTGTTTTTGGTCGAGGAAGACGCACGGTGGTGGTGAGTTAGGGGCGCACGACCCTTAGCCATCTAGACGTTTAACGGCTTTGGGGGATGGTGGTAGGGGTATTATTATGCGAATTGCACGGCAAATGATAATTCACACATGGTGACTTCGCCCTAGAGTTCTTTGTGAGATGCATGGGCAAAAACGTTTTGTGTGGTGACTGATTGTGGGTGGAGGGTGATGATGGGGTTATGTTGTAATGTTCCTTATTGGGATGCTTTGTTGTTACACTGTGTGTGTGTGGCGTGTGTTGCACTGAAATGGTTATAGGAGTTGTAGAAGCTGTCGGAGTTACACTTTCGCCTTGAGGCTTATTGCTAGGTGCAACATAGGAATTTTTGCATCAAAAATAAGATCTTCTCCGGATACTCCATTTTGTTTTACCCGGAAAGCGAATCTGACGAAATATCCCGTTTAGTTGTTCTAAAATGCTCTATAAAGGCCAAGGCGACATTGCAGCCGTAGAAATGTCACATTGATGTAGGTACAAGAGACGAGCAGACTTTTGGGTCAGAGACGAACAGACTTGTTGTATTTGGTGTTCGTATTTGCTCAGAAGATTGAAAAATATCCGGTTCCAGACTCTGGTTTGGAAACAAGATATCGGATTTTCTAGTAATTGCACTCTAATTGATCTTAACCACCTCCTGAGTGGTTACCTTTATGTTTGAAGAGATTCGGGTTAGTAGGAAAAGGAGAATACGAGACTATTACTTAGGGTCTTCCTAATCTACCAGACTTCAATAAAATAAATGCACGCTCGGCGGACGTTCATGACTAATGATATTATCCAGGATAGATAATGATAAACAAGAGAAGAAAGCTACAAGAACTGCTCATTGTACATCACCGCAAGACATAGGGTATCCATAGAATTTTGGAGATAATTATACTGATAACATTGCCTGATGATGCAAAAGTCGCTCCTTAAGAAGAAAAAAGGCCTTCTGGTGGATGCAAAATGTGTCCACCAATGCAGTCAAGGTTGCTAGGAGCACTCAATAGGTTATGGAAGTTCTCTTGATCACTGATCTTGGCAGAATCATAGTTGTTTCCTTTAGACGACAATCTAGCTGCTTTCCTAGATACCTCTTCCTCTACTTCATTTCCAACTGCAACGTTTTCGTAATCGACACATATAAGTCTTGTCACCACAGACTTTATATAGTTAACCTTGTTACTCACCCAGACACCTTCATATCTTTTTCTTTATTGGTTAGTTATGACTGAAATGCTAATAAGCACAGTCGTATTTACCGTCATATCATACCTTAATCTCTTCTATCTATCCTTTCAATACTGCTCTAGTCTTTTGTATGGAGGAGGTGTATGGAATTATAAATTTAAGCGAATTTAGCCTATAGACGCATGGAAAGCCTAATTACGAATGCGGAAACTTCATAAATTGTGAAACAGGATTTCGCTTTTAAGTGGACTTGCTTTCCAAACTGTATTGACAATGCAGACAAAAAGATAAAGGCTCGTTTAGGAAAGGAGAAATGGAGCCGTTCCATATTACCAGTTATCGGACCAGAATAGGAAACACCTTCCTTGTAACAGGCATGTAAAAAGTAGTTGTTAATTCAAGTAGACCTTACGTAGATTATTAAAGGAGAGGCCCTCCCACTTTTCCTGAAATTACAATGACCTCGTTAACCTTGCAATTGAGAGATCAAGATGACCACTTTTGCAGAGAGCTTCTCGATACGCTGCAACAATGGCAGTACTTATTACCCTGTGACGAGCTTTCTTTGCGTAAACACAACTGCTTATGTTCCATCCACAAATGCTGAGAATTGTACCAATTCGAACTCTCTGAGACCGTTCGATCAGATTGCCGGTTTCAATGAATACTGTTTAAATGGAACAGTTTACGTTGAAGCCCCAACCAAAAAGCCAAAATCGAGTGCTAATTTGAATAAGCCCGCTTTATTGTTAACCATTTTCGTTGTATTGATGCAGATTATCGTTAGTGGTGGCTGAAGTTGAAACTCTTCCGTATATTGACAACTAGAGCATCAAATAATTTACAGCATTGATAGGCCTTCCTTGCTCCTTGAATTTTCTTACGAAAGTACAATGACATTTCTATCGAACGATAGTTAGCGCTCAATTTGGTTTATAGTTCGCCAAAACTGAAGCTGTTGTATTGTTTTGTAGGATTGCATTATTAAGATGTACAATTAAACTTGTTGAATCTTTATAGTTAGTAGTATAGAGCTTTACATGATATCGGCGTTTAAAGGATGTTCTAATATTCTACAGTTATTAACTTTATACTACAATGCTTGGGAAGTTGAACCTGAGAAATAAATCCCTTCGGAGGACTATTACTGGTAAGTCACCCAGAGCACTCTATCCCCTTCTCAATAAATTTAAATTTAGACTTACATATGTTAATGCCCAATTTGGAAAGGATGAAATTGATTGATTCCATTCAGACTCGCTTTACATGCAAAGGACCACGTTCCTTGTAGCCCTATTGGATGTAGTCGTCACGAGAACAGTCCGTGGAAATGAAAAGTTTAATAACGTTAAAGCATAGGAGTTCCCCTTTTCTATACAATACCCCATAGATAAACCAATGCATAATTATAGGTGAGGAGATATCCTGTAACAAACAAAATGGCTCCTTCAACGACCAGATCATGTATCATGATCCTGGAAGATGGGGAGACATCACGGTATCAATGTAACTGATTGGCTACGTACCACTAGTCTTGTACCAGTTTAAATGGGTTGCAAACGTGCTTTTATGATGGTTGGCTTACAGGACCGAACCTTCAGCCGCCTAAGAAATCAAGCTCTAATTTAAATAAACCGATATTATTAGTAGCTATTCTCATGATCTTGCTGCAAATTGTAGTCGAAGGCTAACCGATTAGACTAAGGTTGCAAAGGCACAGTAAGGAGGCTTAGGTAGGAATTAGTTGATCGTAATTTCCGGTAACATCGGTAATGAATCTACATCTATGGTCTAATATATAAGTTGAGCGTTGTATATATTCATTTACAATATATATTGTTATACTCATGCAATTACGAATAGTCCATGGGGACTTCTATATGTTTATCTATAAGTAAAATAGACACTCACTACCACGACGAGTACTGCTAATCCTATGTTCAACTGCTTGAAACGCAAATTTCGTTTCTCTGTAGAATGCTCTTTAAACCTGGAGTTGATGTATTCTAGTACATCAATTTTGTCAGCCATTTCTCGTGACATTATGCTTTTGCTCTCGTTCACCTTGTGCTTGATTTTGCTCAATTTGATCTCAAGGTTATTGAGCTCGTCGGATAAGTCTCCCAAGCGGTTCAAGCTGTCGGTGATATTACTCTGGTATTTGGACTTGATCTCCTCTCTATTCAGCACCAACTGCTCTCGCAATTCGTTGGTGGATTTGAACAAGCCCTGTAGATATCTGCTCAATGCATTTAGTTGCTCTAAAGTGTCCATTTGACTGTCCCCTTCCTCCAATAAAATCAACTTGGACTTCTCCGCCAAAGTACTGGAAAGTGACCTCATGATTCTTGATATTGGTTCCAACAGTTCCTTGTTAGGAACATGTGGATGATGGCGCCCGTCTGGACCAATCTTTCCCTTGGCATATAGAGCCTCACTATCCTTGCTAATATCCTCAATGATGGTATCTATGTTGAGCAAGTAATTAGTCAATTCTTCATCTTCAATCAATTTTAGTGAATTTGTAGGAAAGGAGAATCCTCCGCTGTTGATTATGCTATTAAACTTTTCATCGGTAAAATGTATTGGAGATTTAGTCTTGAGATGCCGTATACCTTTTACTTCGGGTTCGTGGGCTGCATTTTCGATCCATTTTAGTGCTTTCTCTGCTGTCGGGGAATGTGCCTTCTTGGCATTTGTTTTGAAATACAGCTCCAACTCTGTAGTACTGGCCAGCCTACTTACGGGAGCAGACTCGTTGACAGAATTGTAAAACTGGTCCACCAAACGCTTCTTGTCGGATTCGCTGGTAGTCGTCACAATTGGCTTCGACAATACTTCAAATCCGTTGGCCAATCCACTGCCGGAATTAGGGGAATTGGTGTGCGAGGCCACCATCGAAGTCAATGGACCCATGAATTTACGAGGTGTCAGCAAAGGCTTGTGAGCAGAGCTTGAGTTGGAATTAGGGTTTCTTTGCTGTGCCTGCAACGTCAAAAGTGATCTGTTGAGGGCCATTGGTGATGACAAGAGGCTATTAGCAGTTGAAGGGCTGTTGGAAGCGTTGGAGTCATATGGAACCGAACTTCTTCGATCCGTAGCTGGCTTCATTCTCCTCATGAAGATGTTGTTATTAGTGTTATTAGTGGTGGTGGTGCTGCTGCTGGTAGCATTATTAATGCTACTAGAACTGTTATTGTTATTAGTGGTATTCATGTGGAGGGCATTATTATGAGGATTGGATGTGATGCTGTTATTATTGATATTGATATTGTTGTTATTATTAGTGCTGTTATTGCTGGTATTACTGTTGTTACTATTATTACTATTATTACTATTACTGCTGCTCCCCCCAGACGAATCTCGGCTAGTCAAATGGGCCACTAAGAGATGACTATCGACGGATTTAGCATGCTTTGTATTGTATGATATCGCTGGGGCAGGCGCAGGCGCCTTGGGATCGATTTCAACGTCATCCACGCCCTTGAAATGGTTGTTAGTACTACTATCCTTCAGATGTTGTATCTTCCTGAACTGCGGTGGGACGTCCCGTGTATGAGCCGAGCCTGCTGCTGGAGAAGGCTCGTTGCTAGTATGTTCTCGGACTGACATCGCTACGAAAGTGACATTCCCGACTAGATATAAGCCTTGCTTAGCGATTTCCACTGGTTATAACCTCTCGATGTATGATTGTCTATTGGTTGTTCGTCTATAGTTGTGTATCATTACTATGTAACATTAACTATGTAGCAATAACATGAGTGCCGTCATATTGTTGTGGTATCTGCAGGATTATATATTGTTAGCGCTACCAACTACATATTTTGCAGCTATTAAACACCTTATATTAATTTAACAGCAGATTGTACTTATAGAGAATCTTTTATTTTTATCTTTTTATAAAGTATATTTTATTCCAAAATAAATTAACATTAATAAATGACCTGATAATACGTTAGCGGAGGGTCAGTGGAGTGAATGGAGTGAGTGTGGTGAGTGGTGTTAAAGGTAGCAGCTTGTGCTAGTATATGGTAGAGGTAGTAGAGTGTTGATTTGAAGTTATAATATCTAGGTGCTGGAATAGTAACTTAGAACTGTCTTTCTGAACCGTAGGCGGCATGTATGTATGTGTGATTATTGTGTGAGAAGTGGGCACATGTTACGATCAGTTATGTGGTTACTAACAGAGAAGATTGGTATCCACCAGATAGCTGTTCCACATTGCGGGACTCCTTACATTCGTCTTCATATTATCTACATATCCTCATGCAAATGTCTATATATTTTAGTTTATTTTTGAAGTACAAGAAATTTGACTACAGTACAGGCATAGTATATACATCTATGAAGCAGCAGAAGCACGGCCACCGGAACCAGCATGGATCAACTTCAAAGTCTCTTCGCTAATCTTCACCTTAGGTAACTTCGAGGCAGCTTCACCCGTTGCTTTTGGTAAGAACCCAGTTTCTACCAAGTAACTGATGTAGATGCTTGTTTGCTTGCTATCTACTCCCTTGCCCCCACTGGCATCAACGCCGGTCCATTTAGCATCCAGCTTCAATGACTTGACAGCATTGGAGTCATCCAATTCTGGAGCCTTGGTATCTTGAGGCAAGTTATCCAAAACAAAATGCAATAATGGGAACAAAGCAGAATCTTTAGATTCCTCTACGACGTATCTCTCAAGAGCTTTTCTCCAGTCTGGGTAGTTTGCAATTTGGGTTTCGTAGCCAAATGTTTTCAAGTTTCCTAAGAAATCATTGAATTTGATTCTTGGATGTCCAGTAACGTGTGCTACAGCTAATTCGGTATCCACAGGGGGGTGCAAAGCAGTAGCAACAACGACCCTGGCAACTTGGTCTACTGGGACCATATTCACGTTGTTAGAGATATCTGGGTAATATCCTAACTCAGCACTACCCTTCAACATTCTCAACAAGAAATCGTCTGTGTTGGAGGCACCAGTTTCAGTAAAACCTGTAACGTAACCGGGCCTAGTGATACAACCTCTCAATCCCCTCTTACCAGCTTGTCTTATTATGTATTCGGCGGCCCATTTGGACTGACCATAACCATTACCAAGACCCTTAGCAGAGCCAGATAAGTCATCGGATTCTGGAAGACCAGGTAATCCTTTGGCCACCAATTCGTCAGACAAGTGGACAAAGTAGTCGGTGTCAAGAGCAGAGGTGGAAGAAACAAAAGAGAAGTACTTGGCTTTACCTTGACCACACAAGTTCAACACATTAATTGTTCCAATAACATTGGCATCTCTCAATTGAGAGTATGGATAAACCCAATGAACAAAGGCACCATTGTGTACAATAACATCGATAGTGTCAGCTAAGGTACCCCAGGCGACATCATCCAATCCGAATTGCTGCTTGGCCAAATCACCCAAAACAACCTCGATATTTTGAGCCCACTTCTCATCCCAAATTCCATAGGTAATACCAGTTTTGCGTAATCTTTCTAAGCCGGCTTCCTTGGAAGAAGCTCTGACATGAGCATAAATCTTGAATGACTGGTTAGGACGGGCAGTCAAGATATCACGAATAATGAAAGAACCTAAGAAACCTGTAGCACCAGTTACAAAGACATTAATAGGCTTGGAAGGGTCAAGGCTCTTCAAGGAGTCATAACTCTTCAATAAAGCAGTTTCTGATAAATTAATAGCATCCTTGGCATAATCAATTGTCTCAACATCTTCTTCCTCGTCTTCCTTCTTACCGTCCGCCAATTGGAAGTCATTTCCTTTGACGTACTTCTCTACTTCCTTAGCAAATGCCTCCACAGTTGGGTTCTTGAAAATGACTCCCAATGGAACTTCGACGTTCAACTTCTTTCTCAATTCGAAGATCATTCTAGTACCTAAAATGGAGTGACCTCCCAAGTCGAAGAAAGAGTCATCCTTAGAAATAGTAGCTGGTCTGTTAGGTAAGACTTCAAACCACAAGTCCCTGACAACTTCTTCCAATTTGGAGAATTCTTCTTCTTCTGCTGCATCAGCACCGCCAGTCTTGTTGCTTGCAATTAACTTAGAAACTGCGGCCAATTGAGCGGTGTCAGGGAACGGTAACTTTGGCTTGTCTACCTTACCATTTGGATTCAATGGTAACTTGTTCAATGGAACCACAATAGTAGGGATGGCATAAGCAGCCAATCTTTTCTTCAAATAACTCTTGATGTCCTTAATCAACTCTCTGTAAATAACCAATCCCTCAACTATTGGGTCGTCAACTTCCTCAGAGTCGTCAATTTCAGACTTGAAGTTCTTTAATTCAGCAGAGTCCTTTGGTACAATGTACGAGATCAAAGTTGGCTCTTCGTTCTTGTCTCTTCTAACTAAAGTGACATTTTCTCTGACCAACGGATGTTGGGACAAATGGGTGTCAATTTCACCCAATTCGATTCTGAAACCTCTGATCTTGACTTGATCATCGGCTCTACCGCAACACTCCACGTTACCGTCAGGTAAGTAACGACCCAAGTCACCAGTTCTGTACATTCTGTCTCTTGGTCCGAACCAACCCTCTTCTCTCCAGGTTTCTTCGGGTTTCTTGTTCTCTTCGTCCTTCTTGACCCATTCCTTTGGATCCACATACCAGTTGGTGATGAACTTGGCCTTGTTCAAATCTGGCAAGCCTCTGTATCCTTCAGCAAGACCAGCAGCTCTAACATAGATTTCACCAACTTCACCAACACCACATGTTTGTGAAGTGTCGTTTCTGTTGACAACCAACAATTGAACGTTGTACATACCGGTACCGGCTGGCATGACATCTTTCAAGTTCTTCAAATAAGTCGAATCCCTCTTTCTGCTCTGGATTTCAAAGTAGGAGACAGATCTTTGTGTTTCCGTAGTACCATACATGTTGACTATGAATACGTTCTCAGCCAAGGTTTGCAATCTTAAACAGTCTCTCTTGGTTAAGATATCACCAACAAAGAAAGCATGGTGTAAGGTTGGTATAGGGGTAGAAGCTTGGGCACTCAACAACTGACCCATTGCTGGAGTCAAGTGAGTGACAGTAGCACCGTATTCGGCCATCCAGTCAGCTAACTTTCCTGGAGTTCCAATATCGTCAGCTGTTGGAACTAACAACTGAGCTCCCAAGAACAAGGGAGTGAACATGTCTCTTTGGATAGGGTCATGTGCAATACCAGATAACATTGTGAACTTATCCTTCTCAGACAATCCGAACTTCTTGGCCATCCAAGGGAAGTAATATGCTAAGGAGTAATGACGACCTAAGACACCCTTTGGAACACCTTCAGAACCGGAGGTGAAAGATAAAGTTGGGTTCGAATCTGGACCCACAATGACGCCTGTTGGCTTGTCCTGGAATTTGGTGTATCCTGTCAAATAATCAGTGGATTCTCCATCTAAAGATCCACCAACTAAAGTGCCGTCATCATTAATCTTCAATTGGGGAATGGTTGTGACTACGTTCAACTCTTTTTTGATATAGTCAACAACCAAGGAGTCTAAAGTTCCAGCCTTCTCCAAACCAATTAAACCAGCAGGTCTTGCAACAGAAAGATAGATGTTCTGTCTAGCTGGTGGGTAAGCTGGGTCAATGACGGAGAAAGTGGCACCTGCCTTCAAGACACCCATCACTGCAATCATCAAGTCTACTCCTCTGTACGCATAGATCATCACAATATCTCCCTTTTTAATACCTGTTTCCTTCAAGTAGTTACCTACAACATTGGAAGCTTGGTTGATTTGTTTATAGTTGAAAGTTCTTGTCTTGGTAGTTGGGTCCAAGAATGACTTGGTCTCAACAACACAGGGTCTTTCTGGATGAGCTTCTGCATTTCTCATGAAAATGTCTTGGATGGCACCTCTGTAACCAGCCCAGTCCAAGTCCAAAGTAGGATCTGGTAATTGTCCTTTTTGCAAAGGGGTAATCAAATTCACCTTCGTTATAGCCAAGGTTGAATCCTTGTGCACGGCACTAATATATTGAGACAATTGTTCGCCCAACACTTGAATTCTGTCGTGTTTGTATAGCAATGCATTGTAGAAAACGGTAAACTTCTCACCATCGGTGAACACAGCCAAGTCACGGATCGATCCCTCGACAGTGGTCGACAATTGTTGGTTGGCGTTGGCGTGTTGGTACGACAATCTGAATAAGCCTGGGTGATCATCCAAGTTCTTAGCTTTCTTGATCTTTTCAGAGATCTCCGAAAGTGAGCTGTAGTCGACCTTGGAGGAGTTGGTCTTGAACTCCGAGGAAACTCTTGAAAGTAAATCCTGGAATGACAATTCTGGGGTCAAGTTCAATCTAATGATGAATTCTGTTCCCGACGTCTCTGCGTCTGTAGCAATTACGATGTCCTCATCACCAGTTAATCTGTAGACCAAGGCAGCAAAGACGGTTAAACCAAACACGAAGTCAGACTTGACTGGAGATTCAAACGAGTAGGTAGCTTCTACCGATTGGTTATTAGCAGGCTTGAGGTAATCATGGGGCAACACCGATAAAGTGGGGTTGTCCAAGTAATTCAACCAGAAGTCGGACATTATGGATGTGAGTCTGTTGTAGTTGAAGTAGCAATAGTAGCTAGAATTTGTTATCTAGGGTGAAATTGTATATTATGAAAACACTTGAAGGTTTTTTATCCAATTAGAATATAAATTTCAATCAGATATCAACAATTGTGACTCTCTCGGATCTAAATGGTTATGAAAAATTGACCGCTCAATGAACTCTGTGAATTCTATCTACAGAAACAACTTTTAGCAGATTGAACAATTTCAGTAATAGAACAAGAACAATTATAAAAGACTAAAACCACAATCCTTTATAAACAATCGCTCGAATACCACCTTCTCTCTTCCAATCGTAAATTTTTCACTTTCCTATGACTCCATCTTTCGAAGCGCCGATTCATCTCTGCCATTCCTATGAAGTCCTGTACCGGGCCTCTACTAACAGAATGATACGCCGTGATGAGTCAAAGGAGAGGTGTGGTTCCTGCATGGAAATGGATGATTGAATTTAGATTATGTCATGGTGTGAAGTGATAGGAGGAAGAATAGTACTGTGGGAAGAGTTGTGGGGTTCAGTGAAGTCAGAGTACGGGTAATGAAAAATGAAAAACAAGTGAGAGGGCAGTCTAGTTGTATGCTACTTGCAAAAGATAGATTATTTTCAAGCTTATTGTTACACTCTCTGGTTGTAGCCGTCATCTCAAGATGTTGTCGTTATCATCGAATTGCGCTTATGTAAGTATGGGACTCATAAAATCCAGAGTCAAAGAAACGGACTGAGAGTGATGAAGTCACGTGAAGATAAGACTTTTCAGCAAATGGTTGCAACCAATGATAATTATGAATGGTAAGTGACTACGATTTGATGGGTATATTTGTACCGATTGTAACCTGGCTAAGGAAATGGATAAAGCTGGATCTGTCTCACTTGATGGGCTGTTTGTTTGCTAGAGATTTGATCATTCCTACTTCTGGAGACACGCCAACAACACATGAAATTCACTGTTACATTCATTGACTTTATACACAAATTATATACATCCCCCAAATTGTCCCTCCTGATCATTTAGTTCATAAACAAAAATTGTAAATCGTCTGGCGTCAAACGACTAACAGCGGCGTCGTCCAGATTAATAGTGGCATGGATCATATTAGCCTTCTTTTCCTGAAGTTCGATGATCTTCAGCTCAATACTGTCTTCAATACAAAATCTAGTAATCCTAATGGGCCTCTTCTGACCAATTCTATGTACTCTGTCCATAGATTGCCATTCCACACTCGGATTCCACCATGGATCCATCAAGAACACTTGCGATGCCTCACACAAATTAAGAGCAACACCACCTGCTTTCAATGAAACCAAAAATACTTCAACTTCTGTATTATCCATGAAGTACTTAATGGTATTGTCACGCTGTTGGGGTGACATTGAACCTTGTAACTTCACAGTCTGGAAACCTGCCCTCTTTAAACGCCACTCGATCAAGTCCAACATTGAAGTAAACTGAGAAAAAACAATCGACTTAATCGTGTGTTTATCTGACCTCAACTTGTAGAGCTCTTCCACTAACGCTTCAATCTTCGTAGATGACCTCCATTCTCCACCGTGAGATCCCATCTTAATACGATTAACAATCGAGGCTTTAGAGAACTGTACCTCGTCAACTTCAATCGCAGTCTGTTCCAAATCAATGGACAACCCGATATGACAAACTGGACACCTCAAATTCTTCTCCTCTCCCAGGTACGACTCTACATATTCCTGGATACACATTCTGCAGAATCTGTGGTGGCATTTAGATTCAATTGGTTCTTCTGCTTCATCGTCACAAAGCTGACACATTATAACACCTGCGACCTCGCTCGATATTTGATTAGTTCCGACTCTCTTTAATACCAAATCTGGATGGTCTGCAAGTTGTCTCATTCTCGTAATCAACGTGAAAATGTTTGCATAATTGTTTAAAACAACACCTTCTGCGACATAATCGTTGAACTTTCTTTTGGAGTCACTGTATAATGAAGTATACAAGTCTTTCTCTTCCTCATTGAATCTATCCTTTCTAATCTCCACAATTCTAGGTGGCAAACCCAAATCATCAGCTCTTTCCAATTTGGTTCTTCTCAACATGATATTTCCCAAGAGAAGCCGTATATTTTGGAAACTGACCAAACCATCACCAGCTATACCAAACTTTTGAATGTTTTTCAACATAAAATGGTTGAAGAAGTTGGTGTGCACCATAGGAGAATGACCACATTGGTCACAATGTCTCCAATCTGAGAACTTCCATTCTTCACTCTTACACTCACATCTAGTACAAAAATACTGATGGAAAGGCGAGATCTTCATGAAACGAATCAACGAGTACATCTCTCCAATTCTATTCTGCAAAGGAGTACCTGTTAAGCACCATTTCTTTTGTGTTCTCAAATTATTTGCTGCTTTAGCTGTTCCTGATGTTCTGTCCTTGATATTGTGAGCTTCATCCAAGATGACTCTGTAGAACTCCACTTCATGTAATGGTGACTTTTCTTTGACAAGCCCATTTTTTCTCTTGAATCCGTAATTCTGCTTACGGAAGACAGACTCCAAGACCGAGTAAGAGGTCAAGATCACATCATACTTACTCAACTCCTCGGCACTACTCGTTCTATTTGCACCATGAAACAATAGTACTTTTAACAGACCTTCCACCGTATGCTTCTCAATTTCATTCTTCCATTGCATCAAAGCAACTGTTGGGCCCACTACTAAATTGGGTCTCTTCTTCAAGTCCATCATGAAAAGTGCTATAGTTTGAATGGTCTTACCCATACCCATTTCATCGGCCAAGATACCTCCCTGAAACTCTCCATCTTCTTGCTTCATGAGCCAGTTCAAACCTTCCAACTGAAAGGGCAACAATTTAATATTCATACCTGGTGGTTGAGGTGACCGTTGAGTCTCTATTCTCTGACACGATCCTAAGTAGGGAAACACGTCTTTTAAGTAAGGATGAAACTCGTACAATCGATTAGTGATACGCGTGAAATATGGGACTTTTACCTTTGGTTCCTTCTTCTTTCTTGGTTTCTTTGCAGTTGATTTCCTTTTCTTCTTCGAAGAAGAATCCTCTGCCCTGCTGGATAGTGGTAGATCATCTTCATCCTCTTCAGATAAAGCAATTGCTAAGTCCGCAGAGGACCCGTTTTTGTCTACTGAATTGTAAGAAACTATGGTAAAATCATCATCCACATCATCGTCATCTTCATTCTCAACTATCTTCAAGACAAACTCCGCGTCTCCGTTGTCTTCTTCTATCTTGGGTTTCTTGCTCCTGGTTGCCTTCGAACGCGTCGCCCTAGTTCTTCTGGCAGGCGTTTTCACCTCGATGAAATCTTCTTCGTTCTCATCTTCGTCTGTGCTTTCTTTGTAAGACGTGTTTCTTGATGTAGCCGATCTTTTTCTTACTCTTCTCTTTGAATAAGCGGGATCATCCACGACGAACCCGCCACCTTCCATCTCTAGATCTGAGGAAGACGAGTCTAGCGCCTGGTTTGATCCTGAAGCTTCTTGAGAAGGCGCCATTTTTTCAAATTTCTACTTGTAAATACAGCACTCTTCTTCTATAGCGACGTGAAATCTTGGCTCAATACTCCAAAACTTTCCCAACTATGTCTGGCCCGACAGTTAAGAAGAATGGAGCAAGCTTACTAAACTTTTCATTGCAAAAAAGACGTCTGCTCAAGAACAATGCGACTGAAAATAATCTCCGTAGATAAGTCACGTGAATGTATGCTTGTAATCAGTATTCCTAATCGGGGGAGCAGTTGCTTTTTGGCAGCTACGGACATGAACGTTGTGTTGTGTGCAGAGATGACCTAAAAGAAAGGTAGTGTTCGGATATTAAAGGGCTTTACTAGAAAACAGGAGGTAGTCACGGACATGTAGTGTGATAACGTAGAATGTAGTGGTATGAGAGTGTAAGTTTGTATCGGGAGATAATTGTGTGACAATTGCGCAAAAAAAGTGTGTGGACCTCTCATTAGTGTAGAAATCGATAGGGCGGTCTACTAAATTAGAGGATAGCTAAGGGCGGTACATGTATGGGAATGCGGTGGTTAGTCTTTTGGAATTATGTGTTATAGGAGGTTTAGTAAAGGAAATGTTACCAGTATCTGTCTGACGAATGTACGAATGGATATGAGTATGTCTATTTGGGATATCTATTTATTAATGTGTGATGATTTAGTTTTTGCAATAAATCGATATGGGCGTTTCTCACTCTACAGCTATTAGGAAAGGAGCTTGGCGACGCTAATTTTATACAACTCAAACTCATCGTCCTCAATATCGTCAACTGTAGGCTTATAAGATGGCATAGGAGATACGGGAAGAGTAATTTCGCTAGGCACCGTGATAGCAGGATCCTTATCTTCTGTATCAGTTTCGCTTGGGGTCTCATAGGCAGATTCGCCCTCTGAACTGGAGTCTGAGTGTATGATTGGATTTAAAAAGACTGGAGAGCCACCCCTGGGTAATTCGGTTGTCTCCGGAGAAGGTGGTTCAATTATTGGCATCAGCTGGGCTAGCTGTTCTTGTTGGAATTGTTGGAACTGTTGTTTAAGTAATTCTCTCTGTTGGCGTTGAATATCCAACTGCTCTGCTTTTTTTCTCTTCAACTCCGCTTTTTCTTGTTGTGCCAGTTCTTTCATGGCTTTCTTCTTTAATTTCTTCTCTAGTTTCTTCTGTTTATTTTTCAAATTCTTTTCCTGTTGGTGTTTCTTTTTAAGGCGCTTTCTCTCCTCTTTAGTGTAATTGGTCTGTTTTGGAAGGTTCACGATCAAGGTATTTTTTGACTTCTGCCATTTCCAGCTAATAGTATTAATGTCGATGGTATCCTGGTTCAACTGGAAGGACTTCTCGAAGTCGTCCACTTCAGAATGCAACTTCAAGAAGTAACATCCGGGTCTTTTCACTATTCTAATTTGGTAGTTGTTGAAATCGCCGTATTTCTTGAATACGTGTATTTGGTAGCTCAGGTTGGTCTCGATATGCTGGATATCGGATGGCTTGCACAAGGCCTGATATTCCGCCAAATCCTGTTGACGTTTACGTAGCTCCCTCTGCCGTATTTCTCGTTGCCTTTCCAACTCGCGTTGCCTCTGTAATTCGTGGTTATTTGGCTGGCTTACGTCCTGCCCGTCCAAACGCCGGATTAAGTCACCATAAACGCTTTCATCGTACCCGTCGGGGCTACTCGTCTGCTCAGTGGTGTGAAAATCGATCATTGCTGGGAAAAGCTTTTATTTGAATACTTATCGGAAGAGAACTTCTGGTTATATATATCCCCCAAATGAAGAAAGTTGGAAGGAGTCAGTTTCATACGCTGCTGCTCGCCTCCTTTTCGTAGTACTAGTAACTTGGGCGAACCCTTTTCGCAGCCGCACAATGTTCCAGAAACTGCTCGAGAATATCCACGTTAGGCAGGTAGTGCTGAGGAGAATGGGAAGGAAACCCGTGCCGCTGCAAGGACAAAGGTTAAATTGCCTAGCCGCGTTGGCGTTCTGTGTCGGTGAAGGACGTGCTACTGGAGTAGGAACAAGAATAAGTTGTGAATAGTGGATTGCATGGTCTTTTGGAGTTGAAATGAAATTTTGCAGCAAATGGCATTATTATTTGGTTAATTCTATCTTTATAATTCATTTTCATTCTTTGCATTAATTTGCTTCTTAGATGATGTGCTCTCTACTGTGGATGGCCCTTCCTATGTTATTATGTTCATTTTATGTCTACACTATTTCCATCACTTCTGCATAGACTGCTATGCATTTATCCCTTTACAACTACATGATACGCCCTTGGCTGTACACGCATTAAAACTCTAAACGTTAACCTGTAGATATATTCAACTGCAGACGTATTTCTGTACGTTGTGAAGTACCCCTGCTATCGGTATTCATCCGATGCACCCCTGCTATATATACTGATATTGGAACTATTCTTAAATGTCTTAGTTTGTCTCTCTCTCTATATATATCTACGATTCGCCAGTTTCTTCTGTATGAGGAATTTATAAGGAATTATGTAGTATACAAGCCATGATGGGTACCGTCCTAACGTCGCCATCAAAAAACACACTGTGCTCACACTTTCAAGTAGTGCTCAGCAAGCCATGTGAAGGTAATCTAATGCAAATGTTTACTTGTGTTCAGTATCAAATCTTGCTAATGGCCTACTTAGATCTTTTCGGCACTTTTGTCAGTTCTCTCAGCAGCATCGACGTAGAATTCGAAGTACGACTTATCGAACTGATGTACTCTGATGAAACCATCTTCTCCTCCACTACTGTAACCAGTACCGTCTGGGTGGACAGCAACAGTGTTCAAAGGACCGAAATGACCCTTAACACGACCGATTTCATCTTCGAAGATCTTGTGGTAGAATCTGGCCTCGAACTTACCTTGCGACTCGGCGGTAGTGGTAACGTTTCTGGCTTCCTGACCACCTCCCAAGATAACAAAGTCCTTGACTGGGGTAATGGCAGCGGTGTTCATTGGAGCATCGGCCTTGTAGACCTTCAAGATATCGAAAGTTTCGACATCGATCAATGCGGAGCACTTGTCCTTAGATGAAGTGATGAAGTACGATCTATCCTGGGAGAATTGTATGTCGGTAACACTTACGATCTTTTCTTCGGTGTAAATACCGTGGGCTTGGAGCGTGTCCAACAACTCGCCGTTGGTGGCATCGAATTTGGTGACAAAACCGTCGTCGTAGCCAGCGATTATGAACTCTCCGTCGGAAGACCAACCTGCAACAGTGGCCTTGGCACCTTCTTCTGGGGTCTCGATTACCAATGATGGTTCGAGGGTCTGCTCGCTTGGTTGTTCGTGATTTATGTTGTAGACTGAAATGGTACCTATGTGACCCATAACTTGGTCGGCGATGGCCAACAATTTGGATCCGTCTGGGGAGAAGGCGACTCTTCTAACTGGAGAAGGCGAGTCCCAGGTGAAAACACACTTTCCGGTGGAAACATCCCATAATTTGATTGCCAAATCACCACCTCCGGTGGCACACAAGTGGGTTTCTGGATCGACGTCGATGGACCAGATTACACCCTGGTGTCCTTCTAACGTACCCAATCTTTCACCGTTGGACGAGTACCAGATAGAGGCTGCATTATCTTTGGCTACGGAGAACAACAAGTCTCCCTCTCTGTTGTACTTCACTTGCGTTAACGAACGCTCGTGACCCATCAACTTTATAGGTCTCATGATTGCGGTTGTTGCTGTACTATTGGTGGTGTTTAGGACATTGAAGTCGTTTGGTACTTCGTTGATTTACGTTGAATTTTTTTCAAGATGCTGCTAACAAATTTTCAGGAGACTGCATGTGAGAGAGGTCGTGTGGGAGGGCATTTTTAATGCCATGTGGTAGCGCTGGAGGGTAGAGTGTGAATGTGTGAGTGAGGAGGACATGATTTTATATGTAGATTAGATATAATTATAGATGTATGTTGATATATTATGTTGATTTAATTATGCTGATTAAATTATGTTGGTATAATAATGTTTAATGGTTTGGTGTGTAAAATATATTTAGAGGACTTATTTAGTGTAATTATTTAGAAAAATCAGGATTCGTGAAATAAACTAGCTCACTACTACTAGCTTGAGGTATTATTTGGCCTCCTATCTCTAATTACCATTTTAAGCGATTTGTTGGACTCCGCAACTTGCAACCACGTATCAGGAAGGTACTACTATCGGGGCTATGATCGTCCAGGAACGAACTACATTATGCTCTGATGTCTAAGCCACGACTTCTCCTGAGTATATATTTAGTAGGTATATGTAGACACGTTGCAATAGCATGCATGAAGACAGTTACAATCGTGTGCACTTACAATATGCCACTGTAATATACCATTTACGAGTTCATGTTTTACAATTACGTATTAACAATTCTCAACTACACCAAAGAGGACACCGTATCTTTGGCCCAAAATTGCATTTTTTTGACAATAGGCATATGTAGAATATAGCAATGAACACCACCAGAACACACCATTTAATAGCAATTTAACACTTTATTTCTCACTTCCACTTCCCCTTACACTTCAATTTAAATCCCACCCCAAGCACGATAACCCATTACAAATCTACCTGATATCCCCAAAATAACCATACAACAACTCACCACATCCATAACGCACTTACCACACAATCGTACACTAACCATCTTCTATACACCGTACCGCATGTTGGTTCCAAAAAGATGCAAAAACCGTGTAGATAAAGATCCATTTATAGATACCGATATTCGTGGCAGTTTCAATCCGTAACAAAGTGGTTGAAATTCCAAATGGTATATATACAGCAGCAGTGCAGCCCATTTAGAACCCGAAAATCAAGTGCTCTCTGATATCTCTCTCTTTGAACATCTATTACAAACTTCAATTATGTCTTTCGCTCACAAAGAAAACCCAAAGGTCTTAGTCTTATTTGACGTCGATGACACCTTGACCCCAGCCAGATTAGGCGTCTCTCAGGAAATGAAGGAAACCTTGGCCAAGTTGAAGAAGAAGGTTGTCATCGGCTTTGTTGGTGGCTCTGATTTCAGGAAGCAACTCGAGCAGTTGGGACCAACCGTCTTGACCGATTTTGACTACTGTTTCTCCGAAAACGGTTTGACTGCCTACAAGTCCGGTAAACAATTTGCTTCCCAATCCTTCATCAATTGGATCGGCCAAGAGAAATACAACAAGTTGGCCAAGTACATCTTGAGATACTTCTCCGACCTCGACTTGCCTGTTAGAACTGGTACTTTCATCGAGTTCAGAAACGGTATGATCAACGTCTCTCCTGTCGGAAGAAATGCTTCTACTCAACAAAGAAACGAATACGAAGCTTACGACAAGGAACACAAGATCAGAGAGAGGATGGTTGCTGCTTTGAGAGAGGAGGTAGCCGACTACGGTTTGACTTACTCTATCGGTGGACAGATCTCCTTCGACATCTTCCCCACCGGTTGGGACAAGACCTACTGTTTGCAACACGTAGCTGACGAGCAATTCGAAGAAATCCACTTTTTTGGTGACAAGTCCCACAAGGGTGGTAACGACTACGAAATCTATGAGGACAAGAGAACCATTGGTCATGCTGTCAAGTCTCCAGCTGACACCATCAAGATCGTGAACGAGCTCTTCAAGTTGAACTAAGCACAATGGGAAACTCCTGTCTCGATTATATCGTAAACGTAGATCCATAGAGGGGCCCAACTGGGGATATGTTTAGAGTTTCTATTTATCTAGTACAATTGATATTTTGCAGTGAAATACTAGTATAGTACTATAGTATAAATGACAATATACATTTGTGTGCAACAGCCGGTTTAATGCTGCAGATTTTGCAGTAATTTGGTTCTTTTATTAGAAGTTAGTGATATTCGATGCTTAGCTATTAAATCCGAGATGCCCAAAGTGATTCGAACGTCATTGAATGCTAGACGATGTCGACATCTCTGTATCTACATTTCCACAGATAAATTATGGGGTGGTAGTACATTTTCCCAATGATCTATACACCTTAAAAGATGCACTTGATCAACTATAAAAGTTGCTGGTATTTCACAATCATTCACTGAATGACATGGACAGTGCAATAGTGAACCATATCTCTCGATGGGACTTCCCATTTTCAGTGCTTGAGATAGCAGCACATATTGGACAGGTCTTCTTGGATTCATTTATCGGCTGCACCAGCTTTGGTATGATTTCGACCTCAATCGATTACCATTGTCGTAAATAAATATTATCAATATATGTCTTTCGAATTGCTATACAGGGTATCTGTTTTGTTTACCCGTAATCGAATAGTAGTTGCTAAGCAGAGTTTTTGTTTAGTGCAATTCCTGTTCTTACAGACTTGATTTGCAGTGTGTCCATTTTATATTTCTTTCTGGAATACTCACATTGACACATCATCCAATAACATCTAGGATGGCCTTATTGATGAATACCACTAGCTCGGTCAAGAATGAATCTTCGCCTAGCGACTTACTGTTCACATCCCTAACAAACTTTGCCGTAGTTGTGTCCATCTCCAAGCCAGTAATCTTCAAAATCTTGAACTTCAGGTCGTACTTTATTTCTACTTCCCTAGGTCCTATTGAAATACGAAGATTGAAGTTATCGTCGGCAGTTAATGCCAAACTGAGGGTGCTTATATCAGTAAACTTGATGATTATGTCACTCATTTCTTGACACCACTTGGCGTAATTCTGAAACTTATCATCTGGAAATGACCTGCTTGAGTTTGGATTTGAGACTAAAATTTGTAATTCCTCTAACTTCCTAGTGGAGCTCTCGATGTATCTTTGTTGGTTCTCGTTAAGAATACGTTGCAGCTCCAAATCATCTACAAGCAGCTGTAATTCATTCTTCTGTTTATCCAATTCGTCTTTCTTTACTTGTACTACCTGGTCAATAGTTGTTACTTCTGATCCTGATTGGATGATATCCTTCGCAATTTGGCTATCGTCAAATAATTCCTGATCATTGATTATACTTTCGAGTTCTTCTTCCAAATTCGAAATATCGTTTAGCAATGTATTAGCTGACGCTATCTTCTCCTCGTACTGTTCATACAATACATTATTTTCCGCTACAACAGTATCCAAGTCATCGATTTGTTGATACATCCTTGCTTTCAAGCTCTTCAAGTTCTGTTTGCTCTCTATTGTTTCCAACTCGATTTTCTTTAAGTCATTGGTATTGATGTCCTCGGTCGTTAATTCTGATATTTTCCTCAAGAATTTGTCTCTTGTTTCCTGTTCAAGATAGAGAAACTTCAACTTGGAGAAGATCTCCTTCTGGTATGCTAGCTCTTCATTGATTCTTTTTGGGTTCACTAATTTCACTGTGGACCCTTCAAACTCTTTTTGAGCTTGGAGTATGGTAAAATTTGACGATACAGAGATGTCCTCCAACTGCGACCGAAGAGTATCCTTACCGATTTCAGTGCCCATTTCTATTCTTGCTGTATCAACGCCTTCATTCCAATTGATGATTAAAGATATTAGAGACACTTATTATGTAAACAGAGCTGTTGACAGATTTCAGTATGCAGAATTACGCGTTGTGGTTTCTGCAGGATTGCAACCTCTCTAGCATACATAGTTATAGAGTGATGGAAAGAAGTTAGTCAGAGAATCGGGAAGGTATAGTCATTTTACGGTATGTTTTAGTCTAGGCTAATTATAATTATAAATAAAATTACTCTAGACGGCTACGTACTAAATTAGAATTGTCTTGTTTTTTTGTTTTGTCTTTCCGTTTATATTCAAATTTCTGCATACCCAAATCTTAGATTGGGATTCTTGGTAGGCTGCGAAAAGCATATAAAAGGAATACTGGAATCCAGTAACATTTTTAAATTCAATAGTATTCACTTCTTCTATCATACTCCTTCAACACCTCAATTTCAAACCTAATTCTACATTATGTCTTCAACCAGTGGTTTCTACCGTTTAACTAACTGCAAAGTCTGCGGAATTGCAACAGAAGATGGCCTTTCGTACAGAATCAAGACCACTCTTCCTGATAATTCTTTCGAGGTATCTAGTTCTGAGCCTTTAGGTCTTCGAATCACTAACACTGGCTATTTTAATGACATCAAATCCAATGATTTGAGCTATGTTTTCGAATCACTCGAATGTACTTGCTATTGGGAGTCGAACGAAGACAGTGATCCTGAGGAAGTCGTTGTTCCACGTCCAAGGGCTATCAATCACGGATACCTTATTCCGTATGTCATTATCTTCGTCTTACTTTCTTTGTTGATGCATATTCATCTCAAAGAGAAGGCTTCTCAGATGATCCAATATGAATTTTGAAAGTTTACATGAGGAAGTTCTATAGATGATTATTTTTCTCTTCTATAAATATTACTAAACAATATAATACATAATAATAAAATAATAATTAGTTCTGTAAAAATTAATCACAGATTTGCATCTCTGGGTTGAATTAAACAACTCAATTTCCAAGCTCTATCTTCTTCTGCCTTATTTAATTGACTGACCTTCCATAATTCTAACAAAATAAGTTCTTGTAATGCAGGAACGGGAACAATGCTGTAATCTTCGACTTCACTCAACTTTGAATTGGACATAAAAGACATACTGTTTCTCTTCATCTCTTTTTGTGTGGATGCATCCACATAAGGAATCTGCAAACTTTCTATGTCGGCAATGATTCTAGTGATTTTCAAATACTTGTCAATGTTAATCAACTTCTGGTTTAAAAATGTGTTTGCCTTTCTGTAACTAGTGTTACCGTCCGTGACGAAAGTAAGATCTTGCAAGAATAAGGAGAAATATGGAACAATAGGAATGTTATAGTCATTGGAAATTAAAAAGTTTCTCAACTTAGATCTGTAAATGCTATAGTTCTTCTCCGGGCGAATGATACCAGACAAATAATCGTACAACTCGCGATATTTATCTGAGAGATCACCCCATACTTTAGCCAATCTAGTGACCAAATGTGATTGTAATGCCGTGATAATAGCGGCTAATGAATTAAAGTTTCTTAAATACAAACATGAAATTGCAACTTTTAGCCAAGTCTTCACCATGTTGACCCTTAACTTCTGATTGATCTTTGGTTGCAAAATGGATTCAAGAACATAGCCTGATAAACTGTTTGTAAATAATAATGATTGTCTCACATTTGGAGCTAACTTCAAGTGAGCTCTCTTTGTGCTGAAATTCTCGTTAAGAAGTTCATCCGGTTTAATCGCACAGAAAATATGGGATTCGATATTTGTCAATTGTTTTGCAAGCTCTAAACCATTGAAATCCAAAAGATTAGGTCTGTAGTTGGACAACACCCAACTTTGGTCAAACACGCTAAACCAATATGGAAGGATAGCGTTTAAACTCAATGGAATAAATTCTCTATCGGAAACGTACTTTTGAGAACACCAACTGTCTCCTAAAATAGCTCTATATGTCAAGATTACCTTTTCAATCGTATTGAGCTGTCTAGCTGTCAACAATGAATTCGAAGAAGAAGTCTGGTTACCAATTCCTAATGGCATTGGCAAAGTCATCGATTTCAATGAACTGGCAGTAGAAGAGTTTGTATTGATTTTGGAGAGTTCATAGCCGTCCACCATGGAGTATCTGGTATTAAGCGAAGTGTCACCACTAGAAATCAAAGTCTTTCTCTTCGATCTAGTAATAGTGATGCTTCTTTCAAGTATTTGCTTCCTTGTGCCTTGGTTCGAACTCTTTTGATTTTCGATTAATGGTCTGGTTGAAAGCTTGGCTCCAATTTCAATTAATCTCATCGCATCTAGTGGCAAATATAATGAAATACCTTCATTGAAAAAGTTAATCAAAGTTGTCAATAAACTGTAGTCTAACTCTTGGTTCCAATAAGATTCCATCCATAATTGGAACATCTTAACAATCAATTTTCTTCTCTTCTTAAGTCTGACTTCCCCACTAATGTCTGCCTTGGTTTGTCCTTCTAAGGACTTATTGCCCATATCGAATCTGGTAATCAATTCTTCAATCAAATCAATCCCATTTGCAAAACTTCTAAAGCAGATAAACAAGGTAGATACAAAAAAGTATTCGGGTGGTGAATTCTCATTGGTCAAGGTGTGAATTAAACCCTTGAAAGAGGCACCGAGTAAGTTTCCATTAGCGTCTACCAATAATTCATCGTTGATGTTAGTTTCGGCATCCGATGTACTTGTATATGGCTCAAAAGCTGCGTTCGATATAGAGAATGGCGAATCTCCGTCTTGACACAAAGAATCTTGTAACAAGTTGGCACCCGTTAGAGTCAATCCTAATTCTCCAGTCTTACCTGATCTGATCAATGAATATCTAGATGAAGGATTACGTTGAGAAGGACGAGCGCGTTCCAGGCTTGCCAATGCTGCTGGTCTCTGGATACCTGCAGAACATTTCTTAATGAAGTCTTCCGGTTCAATCTTCATCTTGGTATAGTCTGGATAGGATCTTCCAGCACTCAATCTGAAGTCACCCGTTACATCTAATAACTTTCTAATTGAAGTGACGGTTAAACTAATCGATTTGACCATTTTAGCACCGATTTGGATTAAGTCACCACCCTCTTGAGTGTAGTAGTAGTCAGTTCCAAGAGCATTTGGAACACTGAGAGCACTCTTCCTGTCAGCTTCGGACTCATTCAATGTTTTAACAACCAAGTTTTTTACACCTGAAACTAAGTCACTAACCAAAGATAATAGTGTGTCTAAAGAGCTGTCTAAGTCTGCTGGCTTCTCGGACGAAAAGTCTGATCCTGTCTTCGAAATAAATAATAGTTCTCTCAATAACAAGATAATTTGGTGTGCCAAAGTCTCCAAAAGATCACAACCAACCGAATTATGTTCGATCAAGTCCAATCTTCCAATTATCAATCCCAAATAGGAGTACAAAATGCCGTTGATTTCGGTGATTCTCTGTTTTGCCAAAGGTGGAGAAGGTAATAAAGGATAATTGCTGAAATCTTCCTGTAATTTCTTCTCGTTTTCTCTTTTGATAATTTGCTTGCTTTCTATTGACCATATTTGTAAGAAATTAGTGGCCTTCCTGGTGACTTGATAGATCATCAATGTCAAAATCTCGATTTTATTAAAATTGGATGTTCCCTTAAATTCATTAGCTTTCACCATCAAGTTGTACCAATCCGCAAGCAAGGACTTACGGGACTTTCTTACTATGGGTCTCTTCGTGACTATCTCATTTGATCTAGACAAGCAGTCAGTCTGCTGTAAAAGTAATCTCACACCATCTCTAATACTGTTGATTACTCTGATGGAAAATGTATACTTGCCACGGCGATTTCTGTGACTCAATGGATTCATAAGGAATTTTCCACAAGAGTGGAAGAGAGGCTTCAAATATCTGCTGTTTGGAATGCGTGTCTCCTCTTCTTCTTCCTCGACTAAATCATCTTCGTCGGAAACTGCAATGGTAAAATAGTTCATTGGAATCCACCCTCTTTGTAAGGAGTCCACGAGCGTCACTTCACCCCATCCAGAATCATCAATGGTATGTACGAAGGCCAAATCATCTTTTTCAAAAGATAAACAGATAGAAGCATCCGATTCTGATTGCAAAGTGGTAGAATCAAATGGATGTAAGGCTCTGATAAATAACGAAGATAAATCCTCATCTTCACCTATGGAGGATTGTGGGAGAGAATTTGTGGAGTCTCGGCTAGATGCGGCTGCTGTTTTCCTAAGCACAAACTCAGAAATTCCAAGGCCCTCTGAACTAGTATTAGTGTCCGTGTGACTGTCAGAAAAGTTCCTAGATTCGGCAGCAGAGTTGACAAGAGAGATGTTTAATCCATTGGGCTGGGGTAAATCTAAGCCACTTCTGGACTTGGATACAAAAAGATCGTTCTTCTCCTTCTCTGAAAGTTTCTTGCTGGTTATGCTGCTATTAGATAAATCCTCGTATTTGTGTACTAAGTCTCCACGGACGGGTATTTCGTGTCCCACACTATCCAGTGACGCCTTCTTCACAATCTTTAAAGGAGGGATGCCGGGTGAGTCTACTCCTTCGGCATCTTCAGTAATTCTTCTATCATTCAGATGGCCATTATTATTAATGTTATCGAAATGGAAACTGGTGGAACTGGTTGTACTCTTCTTCCTTGTCGTCTGACCGTCTACTAGATTTATATCCGGTGGTGTCAGTCTCGTCCTATCGTTGCCTATTTCACTACTCTGACTGATGATACTAGAACTGTTACTTATACTACTAACGAAAGATGCAGCATCGTTGTTGTGGTGTCTTTTATCTCCTTCGTCTGTGATAATTTCATCCTTTGGTTGTGGTTCGTGAATCTTTTTGTAATATTTGCTGGTTCGTGTAGCCGAGTTTCTTTGATTGATTTTCTGTACATTCTGTTGAAATGAGTTCATGAAATTATATGAGTCTCCGGAAGTTGTAGTTTGCTGTAATGTCACTGATAATCTCTGGAACTTTGAGCTAAGCTCCTGTTGTGGAAGTAAGGGCGAGACGATGCTACGACTCGTGCTGTTTTGTCTATTTAAACTGTCCGATCTTGATGGTACCTCGGTATTTGGTTTGGCGCTTATGCTCTTGTTTCTGGCCAAAGGGTTCCCCAAGGGATTGGTCAAAGTATTTGTTGGAGGATTACTGAAGTTACTATTATCAGAGCTGGCAAGGTTTTCTCTCTCAAATCCGTTGGAAACTCCCAAAATAGGTGTTTTGTCGTCCAAGGGATCATTTCTGGAAGCATAGTTTAACTTTGGTGTCTCATCATTATCGTAGTAATCATTATTATTTCGGTCATTTCTGTTTCCATTAATGCTGATTTGGCTATCAAATGAAGCTCTCGAAGTCTGTGCAAGGGCATTGTCTCTCATCAAAGATTCGTTGATACTGGTAAAACTAGGAGCTCCACCTGTTACGTTTTCGTATTCGATGTCACTATCGCCGCTTTCGGAAGAATCCATTCCTCTCGCAGTGACATAGCTATTGAATGTCTGAGTTGACATGTCGGGGTTAAGAGCAGGATTGTGTCTACCCTGACTGGTTATGCTGATATTCTCATGATTCTCGGCAATATAGCTCTCTAAAGAAGCAGCATCGTCGTCACTTTCCTCTTGGATCGGAGCATACTGGGCATTTGGCTTGAACCCATACTCCGAATCAATGGGTGAGTACACCGACGACGACGTGGAGAAATGGTTATTGTTGACACCTGGTTGATTCATGGGGTTTCCTGCTGATGCTTATGAAGATTCGATGGTTTTCAGGGGCTTTTCGTGTGTTTCTGTCCACAGACGTATTGTTTACTGGGCAATGTTGTTGAATCAGTCGGCCAGATGTGCAAGAAAACTGGACTGACGACTGGACACAAAGGCGGGGCCTACTAAGAAGATTCTGGCGAAAGTTCTATGAATGGCTCGTGGTGATGGTGGCAGTTTTCACCGAAGGGATTTGGATGCTTCGAGCCGCTAGCTGTGGACACTGATACCGTAACCGCTGAGATTAAAAGTGGTGACAAAAAACTCAATTTCCTCACACTGTCGGATTATTATCTACAACGATTTTCACGATCGCTCGAATGCAGAAATATTATATTAGACGCGCGTGGAAAAAGAAAGGGTGGCAGAGGCAGGGATTGTGAGACTGTGAGACTGTGAGACTGGGGAGAGAGAAGAATAGAGAGGTTGATGTGTGGGTACGAAGAAGACTAGTAGGGTTGTGGATATGGTGGGGGGAGGGTACAAGTGCGTATTGTAGTGTTATTATTATTATCTCTATTGTTGTGATTTTATGTGTTCTATAGAGAAGTTGCTATGTTATGTTGTGTTGTGAATGTACTCTATATTCTATATATGAGAAATTCTCCTAGGTACGTTATGTATGTTTATGTATGTATTTTTGTAGACCATTGTAATACTCAGTGACATATTGTATATTCTATGGTCTTTTCGTTGAAACAAGGGCTAGTTATGTTTCTCATGTCCCCTATAACCATAACGACCCTCTTTATCTCACTATTTCTGTTCCATGTCGATGTTGTGATTTTCGAGGCAGCTCACAATACAGATTCGCTCATATTTGTGACATGTGCCTGTACCTGTCAAGTCTGGGTAAGGCTCTCACAGTGAGCTTTGGCAACTGAAATATTGCGGAGATGTGGCCAGCAGAACTCTAAGTTAACCACCCAAATGTCAGCATTTCATTCCCTCAGTGCTCGAAGTACCCCTACTGTACGAATCACACCATATTTCAACCCAGGGGACTATTCAAAGCCTGTGTTGTGCTCCGTAACTAAATACACACAGCTCAACGGTGTAATTGACACCCCGTAAACTGGCCATTACTATACACTACAGCTACAACTCTCTCCTGCTCTCCATTCTCGGTTACTAGTTAGGGTTTTCCAGTACGTGCCTGAGGAGCGGCGTTGTCTTCCTGGCAGGGATGCAGGCACATTCTTCCGGATTTTACTTCAACCACGGAAACGCGTTCTCTCGTGAAACTGTAAACCTTAAATGTGTTAAGGTTGCAAAGGCGATGGTGTTTATAGATCACTGTGGTGCCGAGAGAATAGGAGACATTGTCAGAAGAGGAGATAAAGTCAAGTCGGTAAGCCTTGGATTTTGAATATCTATTTGGGTTGAGAGGGTTGAGCTAGCTCATTTACTATATTTGTTTATTATATCCCTGATACTGTATTCCGTTTCGGCTCGTCAAGCATTACAAATGTAGCACCACCTCTCACGGAACCAAATCGCATCCGCCTCTCTCTCTCTTCAAATCTCTCCCGTCTCTGTTTTGAATGGCCCGATTTCATATCTTTGCAGGTTCCACATTTTGCAGATCAAAGGCGTGCGTGAACCCGCAAAAATAGGCCAGTATAATGATTGCAAAAAGATAGTCTCAAACAGCGAGGTTCCAGGACTCTAGTCAGTTAGTCTAAGGTTTCGAAATACGAAATAAGAACCCCAAAAGAACTTAATGCTGCCTTTTCTGTATATTATCCTTAACTAGGTATTTATACATATTTTACGTTACCTTCAAGGTGAATGTGCGGTAGATCAACCACAACCAGAATAGCGTGAATGCTACAAATGAAATGCCAATGTTCAAAATGACCCACAAGTCAGGGTAGCGAGCAGGAGGAGGCAATGCGTAGTCAACAACATGGAAAACAAGCATCATGAAATAACTTCCCTTGATAATCAAGTTCCACAACAATCCTCTGTTCTGTAAAAGCAATTTTGGACCAATCAACCAATTAATCAAGAAATTACTTACAACGTACTGTAATATCAAGTCATCCTTTTTCAAGAGCGGGTACAAACTAAAGGTCCCGACATTATTAACCCACTGGACGATGTCAATGAGACTAGGGTCAAAAAGCAACATCAAAGAAGATGGGATCAATGGAATCAAAATGCTCTTCTCGTGAACTTGATATGAGAATAAGTAGAATGCAAGCGAATTACCGGCAAATCCATAGATCAAACCTGGAATTACATTCTTTGCCTTTCTCAATTTGAAGAACAAAATAATATTGATAGGCAAAATCGATGCTACTGTAGTAATAAGAGCCAACTTGGATAAGTTCTGTGGATCAATTATTTCTCTGTATTTGACAACAACATTAGTAGTACACCAGAAGTTTGCCACCTTATCTTCAAATAATCCACGATTGAATGGAAAAACTCTGTAAACGATTTGCAATATGTTTTTGGGATCTCTGATGAATGGAGCCAAAATAGTCAATTGGGTTAGAACTACAGTCAATCCAATCAAAATTAACTGTCCGAAACCCTTCAATTGGCTTAGTATGAATACAAAAATGAATGTAGAGTAGTACAATCCCATCTGCTTGAAGTTTATACAACTGACAAACCAAATACTGGCAATGACATAGTTCTTCTTGATCAACTCAATTATAGAATAGAGGAAGAACCCTAACATAACCGAGTTGAATTGGAAATGACCGTGGTCAATCAATACAAGGTGAGCTTGGTTGATGATGATCAATGAGATGATGATCTGGTCCATTCGGTTCAAATTAAACTTCTTACCCATCACATTTGCCAATGTCAATACGGCAGGAATGTAGAGAATCAACTCACTGAATATACTCATGAACCTCATGAAGAATTTGACCTCGTTGTTCTCAATTCCACGAGATGCATTCAACAAGAACCACTCAGGGTTGATAAAACTACCTATCTTACCTATAATGTACAGATGGTAAGCTGTCAATGGGGGATAGTCTAATCCCCAGTGCTGAAGATCAAAAAAATACCATTCGGAAACAGGAAGCGAGATAGTCAATTCCATCCAATGTCTTTGTGCCTCGAAGTCTCCGAAAATGGGCGGAGTATTATATCCCAGATAGCCACCAAGACCTATGGCGGTTCTGAGTAAAATGGCCGACATCACCAAGACATATCTTGCTGCCCATTGATCTGGTGCCTTTTCAAAGTTATGCAAGATATCATACACTGGCGAGTTCTTGAAGATACTGTGAGGAGTGTTTTCCGCACTCACGGGCGATTTCTTGAGTGGTTGTTTAACCTTCTTCTTGGGCTTAGCCATTTTCCACGATGGACACAACAATAAACTATAAAGACAAGGAACTGAATATATATATCTCTATTCATTGACTTTTGCTATACTGGAGGATTGGACATTATTGAAATTTCCTGGTGGGGGAGGGTTAGCGAGTGCGAAGCTGCAGACACTCTCTTGTCGGGACAACAAGAAAAGGATCCTTGCGAAATGCATGCTACGTGTGTTGCACCCAATGTTAGAATATAGAAAGGTATTAAAGGGAAGTCTTAAATTGACAGAGATGTTTAGGGAAGACCGAAGTAATGTGAAATTGTATAAGTGAGTCATAGAAATATAATTTTCTTTTTTGAGAAAACAATCCATTTTGTTTAAAATATAGGCCAAATTCTTTGTAATCTTTTGTTATATAATTTTTGAAGAAATCATTCATGTTAATCAGCTGCAACATTGGATGGCTCCTTTCAATATAGACATTTGGCAAAGGATACATTCCAAGTACTGGATGAATTATATGTCAGTAAAACGCATGTTGAACCATGGCCAACAATCTCTCTGCATCTGATACCTCAACTGAGTCAAGTATAGACAGCAAGTCAATAGTTTTTAGAACTTTACAATCTTCAATAGGACTCAGCTTCCCAACCCAAGAGACTGACGTGTGCTGGAAAGCTGCAACACTGGACAACAAAAATAGACACCCGCCAAGTTGCAGCAAAATAAGTTCCTGAAAATATATCATTGAGACACAATTTCGCTACCTCGACTAAGCTACTGAGGCAAAAAATCGCCCGTTCGTTAGACTTTTAAAAAGAATTCTTGGTAGAGTAAACATAAAAGCATATAATCAACCTATACCGATGCAGTTATGCCCTTTTCAACTTGCTAAATACTCTAGAAAGCCCACTATGTGACAAATCAAGTAAATGGAAATTTACAGCGGCACGGATGTTTCTTCAAAAAAGTATCACGTGATTTAAAGACTATATATTATTTCACAGATTATTTTATTTCAACAATTTGGCAACTTGTCCGAGTGGTTAAGGAGAAAGATTAGAAATCTTTTGGGCTTCGCCCGCGCAGGTTCGAATCCTGCAGTTGTCGTTATTTTTTTTGCAACTTCTTTGAATTTCTCGAGTTAGACTATACCAGGCACGTTAAAGTGTTACAGGATGTATCTGGGGCTCTTCATTTTCCCCTTCTGATCGAAGTGGTTGAATAGTTCTATAGGTTTTGTTCACAAATATGTAGAAATTGAAGCTTTTTTGTTAACAGTGACCTTTTCAATATAATTATAGATCTCTAAATAGCAATACACTTGCATAGAAAAAAGAGGTATAAAGCCAATCTTACGTCATTGGTCAAGTAATGTGTTTAGTTTACATCCTATATCCAATAAATATGTTGTTTTTAATAAATAAGCTAGTATGTGAACTCCGGTTCCAGATGAATGTATTTCTTATCCTGCAAGTACTTCATGTACTCCTTCCATAATGGATCTCCTCTCTTCAAACACGAGACATCACCAATCATAACCAAACCAAATTTTGCTCTTGTGAGCGCCACATTCAATCTTCTTTCGTCTTTCAAGAACCCTATTTTACCTTCTGCATTAGATCTAACGCAGGACATAACCAAGAAATCTTTCTCTCTACCTTGGAATGCATCGATTGAAGCAATCATGATGCCCGAAACCAAATGTATGGTAATCGGTTTTGAGTCGTTCCTAATATCATCAATATCGATTTCTATTTTAATCTGATCTCCTTCAGGGTTTATCAACTCATCTTTGACAAGGATCGAAGAAATCAAGTCTCTTTGTCCACTGTATGGAGTAATGATTCCAATATCAGATTTCTTGATATTCTTCCCATAAATCAATGTCCTCAAGACCTGAGCAATGTAGTTAATCTCTTCCCTATTGACATAGGTAAAGCCTCGGTCCTCACAAAGCCTGTGTCGAACCGACTGTTCCCTTGCTTTGCCTTTGGTATCCCAAAAGTAGACAGGGTCTTCCGGAATACCAGGTACGTGCCTATCCTTTGCTTCAATTCCATCTTTCAACAAGCCACCGTAGAACCTGTTTCTTGGGAAATCACTGATTTTAGGATGCATACGATACTGTGTATCTAACATATGTGGATTTTTGTAGATTTCAGTTAGCAAAACTCTTTCAAACAATGAAAGAGAAAGTGAAGGAATTAAGGAGAAGCAACTCAACTGTCTCTGATCGCCAACGAAAACAAATTTTTCCACTCCTGGCATAGAAAGAGGAATCAATGTGGTGGGCTCTGACGATTGTGTTGCTTCATCCATTATAACCACCGGGCATCTGGCAATGGATTTCAATTGATTGCCACCAGCAACGACAGTAGTAGTGAAGATAACTCTTGCTTGTGCGACCAACGTCTTGGTAACCTCGAATTGTTCAGAAGAAAATTTTTTAAAGGCAGTTGCTCCCAAACTTAAGGTACCTCTTCTCATTTCATTTATTACTTCTTGATATCTTGCAGGCAATGCATCATACACTTTATGGTGTAAACAAATAGAACCCAAAGGATGTGATCTATTATATTCTCTTTCCTTCTCATTGGCAACAATTCTAAGTATATGCTTTCCATGCGTTGGTAGCAATTTCTCAGCAATATTATCGATTGCAATATTGGATGCAGCGACAACTAAGATTGGATAGGTGTTTAAGGAATCCAATAACTGCAAAATAATTTCAAAAATAGTGGACGTTTTACCAGTACCTGGAGGACCTTGTAAGACTGTAATGGCATTGTTTAATACCGATTGAATAGCTACCTTCTGGGACTCGTTGAATGTGTCCCTGGTGAATTTTAAAAAGTTTTTGAAGACGATTTGTTTGATTGGTTCATTACCAAGAAGCATCTTCTTAAAACTGGCATTGGAGAGTCGAGACATTGCTACGAACACCCTACTTACAGGGACTGATGCCGGGAGGACATTCAATTGATTCACATTTGATGATCTTGGTAGTGGGTGGTCATTCCAATTGTATAGTTGAATGATCATTTCGAGGACTGGATCTTTCAGTCCTCTTCCTCCCGATTTACCACCTCTACCACCCCTACCACGTCCACGCCCCCCTCTTCCTCTACCACCCCCTCTCTTTCCTCCAGCAGTATCCAACGTTGCTATAGTACCATACCACGGTGTTTCATCATTCAAAATTAAGAAGATGGACTGGCCAATTGCAAATGGAGTCTTCTTGACATTTCTCAACTTCTCTGATATGAATTTCTTTGTGATATCATCACTAAGTGGAATACTCAATTTATATTGCGTATTCTTCTTGTCCTGGTCTTCGAACCACTCAATTAAGATATCTTCTGACGTAAGGGAATTATCGTCGTTTGTCAACTGCTCTTCTAGGAACATATTAAAACTCATTTCTCTGTAGTAAGAATCTAATGATTCATACTTAAGTTTTGCTTTCAGTGCCGGATGAAATTTTGTCACTTCCTGTGGAAGCTCAGACCCATTATCTTCAGTATTCTCTTGTTGTTTGAGTTCAGACTTCGTTTCAGGAACTTCCTTTTTCTTCTCAGAATTCTTCTGTTTTGCAATAGCACTCTTGGTTTCCCCGACTTCTCGTTTTTCGTTGGATATTTTGCCCTTCTTCAATTCCTTCAATCCAGAAGCTTTCTGGCCCTTCTCTTTAGAATTCGTCTCCTGAGGAGACTTTTTCTCTCTTGGTTTGTTATCTTTATCATAACCAGAAGGTCCTTTCACCTTACCAGTCTCCAAATCTTTCTTGGACCCAGGCGCATTCTTTTCTACACTTTTAGTCTTCTCGTACTTCTTGGAACTGCCAGTTTTTTCAACAGAAGTAATTTGCAGGTTTTCTTTTGGAGGGTTTCCATTAGATTTAGACTCTTTTGATACTATCTTCTTTGACACTTTTCCCTCCGTTTTCGTCTTTACAACCTTTTCATTGGCTTTTACGGCGGAAGCATTCTTGTTTCCTTCTAGCACCTTGCTCTCTTTGATTGACGCCTTTGGTTTCAGAATAACAGGGGAAGCTGATCTAGGGGTAGGGGCAATAGAATTATTGTGAGAATGCTTTGGTGTAGGTTGTCTAGAGTTGCTTAGTGACGATTTAGGGGTATTTTTCTTTGAAGCTGATCCAGATGAGTGAGCCAGTGATCTGACTGAAGAGCTTGAAGCATTTTTAGTAGAGTTACCACCCTTACTGGAGAATGAAGAAGCATTAGAGCCTATTGCTCTTACTGTCGTTCCAGACTTGAGGGCCGAAGCACTCTCCTTCGAGGCAAAGTAGTGGGCTCTTCTAGCTTCCATTTCAGCGGTCACAACTTTTGGTTTCCTTGAAGAGCCCTTTCCTCCTTTTCTTCCCTCCTTTCTGTTTCGTGCAGAGTGCTTGCTAGGAGTGTTTTCTTTAATGCCCAACAACTCGAAAAGGAACTTTTCATCCTTCTCACTGACGAACTTGACATTTGGATAGTGAGGGAGACACTTCTGACACACTATAATCTGTTTTGGGCCACTTCCATTGCCCACAAATAGGTTCGACTCCGATTGGCAGTCTTTGCATTCAATATCCCTGAACTTGAAGTACAGCTTGATCTTCGAGAAGAAGGCTCCATTGGACAATGTATACTGGGTCGATGGTTTTTCTTCGTCATCCTCGGTTTTCTCTTTATCAAAACATATCTGGCATAAGAGTGACATGTCTGAGAGGCCGTATCTGGAGATGGCCAACTGGTGGATATTCGAGTCTTCACATTCTTCACATACGATGATTTCGTCTTGAATGTTAGATCGCACTGACTTGTGTCTGGTGGAGATCAAGTGCTTTGAGACAGCGGTTTCATCAAATGACTCCGAACAAGTGACACATGTAAATGTGTCTTCACTCGTACCCATTGTTTGATTACAATACTATTTTACCAATATATACCTACTTTAATCTATACTGACCCAATAAAGAACAGGCTGCTTTAATCTTTTTGCAAATAAATTCATTCGAAATTTTTTCGCGCCCAAATGTTTCGTTATCGTAGTCTGCAGAACTGGAACGGTATGAGAGAGGGGCGGTTAGAGAAGGAGATGTACATAGCTGGGGTGTTGATTGTTGGATATTGTTGATAGTAAGTAGGAGAACGAGCCATGGAAAGTACTAGGTATGTCTGATAGTTTTGTGAGAGGAAATTGGTTGAGATTTGGCTGTTTTGAATGGGACTGTAGCGATTGGAGAATGTGCTGCAACGCTGTAAATGTTTGGGAGAAAGGCTGCGAAATTGAATGTAGTGGTAGGATGGTGAATAGGGCTGAAGAAAGGACGGAATTCGAGAAGAATTTAAAGATCAAAGAGGTTCATAGAAGCTTTGCATTTGGTTTATTTTGCTACCAACTGCTGTTGGCTTAAAATCCTATATTTGGTTTATAAATCTTGAAGCTGGATCTCGAGAAATTTAGTCCAATATGACTACATTTAATACTATTTTGTATAGGTAGAAGTATCGACAGCAAACGTCAACCCAGTGATCAGTGATTTACCTCAAAATACTATTTTAAAGAAAGAAAGAAAGAAAGAAGTCACGCAAAGTGAACTCAGTCCCTACTAACGTACAACGGAGAAAAATCTACGACCATACCAAGGGTTCATTCATCATAGATAATGCATTATACTACATATTATTCACAATAAAGTCATATCAGGCCTCTCTACCACCTCAATGTACATCGACGCTACCTAAAGTGATCCAGTCACCTACATCTCCCTCGCAAAGAACTAACTTCAAGACGCCTCCATCCCACCCGAGGCCGTTATCGGTTAAATCGTCTGCATCACAATTCTCAATGTTCAAGTAATCCTGAATTCTTGTCTTTATTGTCCTCCACAATGCCTTATCTATGGGATAAATGTCGCTGTAAACTAAGGAAAGATGTGGATCAAACTCATTTGTCGACCAATCGGCGGCTTTCCATGTCGCCTCCTGTTGGATGAGAGTTGTATCAAATTCTTTTACGGCTGGCTCGTTTTCGGAGGCTCCACTCTTACTTCTATTTCTCTTCAGTTTCTTTCTCTTCACTGAATTTCCATTGCCATCCTTGGTATATAAGTGTGGATTCTGCTTGATGTTCTCTTGCTCTACGTCTTTGGGCAATATGACAAACAATTCTCTCAATATTCGTGCAAACGAGATCAAATTCGGATCTCTCGCCACTTGAAAGTAGAGCTTCTTGAAGAATTTACGCTGGCTATTGATTTTACCCAACGTTACGAGATTGGAATGGTGTTTTGGTAATGAGTTGAGGGCCACTGCGCTTGCCGAGAGGATCTTGTCCACGTCTTCTCTAGTTTTTTCTGGATCGTCCAAATCGACATCAACGTTAGTTGTTATCGTTATATGAGGCTCAAACCTTGGCGGTTGGCCCGGAAAGAGGGTATTCAACGATCCCATGAGTGTCTCTAGCTTATCATATAGCTGAGTGTTCGGTCTAGGACACAACCATAATGCTACGCCTATTCCCGCTAGCGGGTTTGTTAGTAAGAGGACTTAGAAACTCAATTTCTTGTGTAGTCGATGTGAACACATACCCATATCGAAACTGTTGATTTCTTGATGCAATAAGGCTGGATGTGATGACGTGAACCAGCGAATGAACAAACAAAAATCGTTAGCCAGAAAAAGTTAGCGATCCAAAATCTCTCGGTAGCGAAAAGGATTTTCTAATCAGATTAGTGAGGAAATACCGCGAATGGGCTTAAGAGATCGAAGAGCTGAGGAGGGGAGTGTTAGTGGATTTAGTGGGGGAGACCGTCGCATTTCGCAGACGATGCCCCGTACGGGAATAAAAGTGCAGTATTAATAGTTGGAGATCAGAGAGATTAGAGAGAGATGAGAGGGGCAGTGTGATATGGTGCTCCATTACGCGTCTATGTAGTGATATACAGTGGATACAGAGGATACAGTGGAATGGTATCGATGCTTACGATGAAAAGTCCACACATAATATTCTATTGCATGAAACGGTTATATTAGTTGATCTTCGAATCCTATTAACTACTGTAAAGTCGCTTTTAAAAAGTCAATTGAGCCTTGTATGTATTAATTACCAGTGATTACCTTTTAACTTGATTAACTGTTCGAGGGGGGCTATAATAGCCCATCTATCCTACTTACCACGCATTCTCCTCGGTACCAGATACTCAATGAGCCCTGGGTTTGCTCTCTATCGATAAATGGGAGTATTTTTTTAGGACATCGGTTTCGTATTTTAGCGAGACCTTTTTGGTGATTAGAAATCACCATCGCGATCCATTATCTACAAAACAATAAGCCTAGTACTTTGACACGGAAATACCTTCCACGCCCTCAATGGCACTGTGGTCGACGAACCACGAAACAGCAACTCCTGTGGTTATGTCATTGACCAATTTAGAAGGCAATTTTGAGTTCTTGTCTCCAAAGATTTCCTTCAAGATTGGGGCCTTACCAGCGCCTTCAGCGACGAATGCAATGGAGTCAGCTTTCTCCAACACTGGGAACGTGAAGGTGATTCTTCTTGGAGGTTGCTTTGGCGAGTCGCTAATGTAGGAAATAAGCTCACTTCTCTCTTGTAACAACTTGTGGCCTGGGAATAACGAACAGGTGTGTCCGTCTGGTCCACAGCCCAAGATTATCAAGTCCAACTTGGCATTGGCAGGTAAACTCTTTTGGTATCTGGCTGCGATTTCTTGATCTTTACTAGCATCAGCACCCTCCAATTGACCACCCTTTCCTGTCACCAACTCTTCGTCGATGGTGTAGACCTTTGGCTTTGGAGAATCGTGGGGAAGACTGTCTAACACCAAAGTCTTGAATAAACCGTAGTTGGAGTCTTCACTAACGAAAGGCAAGATTCTCTCATCGCTGAAATACACCTCCCATTTGTCCCATTTCACTTGCGAAGCAAGGTCTTTGTCAGCTACCAATGCCTTCTGTAACACCTTTCCAAGCGACCCACCGGATAAGGCAATTTTGAAGGTGGTTTCAGTCTCAAGGGCCTTGTTCTGGGACTTGATCACAAGAGCTCCAACGGCCTTCGCCACGTCGAGAGACTCGGAATAAGCGTATACTTTAGCACACATTGTTGGATGTCGTTTGTCGAAAGTTCGGAAGTCGAAGTCAATTGTCGATACTTTCAACCACCATCACGAAGAACACACTCATATCGACACTGACTTTTCACTGACGATCTCTAGCCTAGCCTCTGGTACCATCTCTAGGACAACTGTGGTGCGTTGACCTTCATTGACTGCACAGAATGGCTCCATGTCGCCCATTCATTTCGGCATTGCTGTGTTTGGTAGAAACGGTGCAGTCTGGAACATTACGTCAGTGTAGATGCGTCTGGTTATTTGTTTGTCTCTGGTGTTGTGTGTAGGCTTGGTTAGTCTGTAAGGCGAGATTGTGAGTATGTAGTAGTGTGTGGTAGATTTGGAGAGATAGTGAGGTTAAAATGGTGATGATAATTAGAGTGAAGTTTGATTTGTATAAGTTGTATGGAGAGTTTGTTATTGTGATGCATATCTATTTAAATTATATACTATAGATGGCGTTTTGATGCGATTGCATTTGATAAGTTGAAGTAGACGGTGGTAGACGACAGAGGAAGATGGAACACTATACACAGTGTCGTGGTGATCACTGCAAGGTACAGAATTTCTTTTGAACTATTTGGGTGCAAAATAGAATGGGAAGTATTTTTGCACGCAATACAATATAATGATCAATGCGATAGTTGTGGATTTACTCCTACAACTTGAAAGTAGATGAGCCTTTAACAATTTCAAGTGTTGGGATCCAGCGAATCGCATCGAAAGTCATGATAACCAAGGTTTCGTAAACGTAGGCACCGAGCACATCCTTACTTCGATGCTTACTCAACTTCGTCTATCAAATTTCTAAAAAATGTCCTACCAACCTACTGAGTTTGATTTGCACTTTCTATTAATATTACATTATGTACAAATAACATTTAAAGTCGTGAAAGTCAGAAGTCATCAAGTTCTAGGCCTAGACCTCATCAAGGAAATGAGCATATTCCGCACTGTCCTTAATCTTATTCATAAGGAACTTCTCCAACTTGTTGGCGTTCTTATAATATGTTGTCGATTCACCATTATATGAGCGACAGTTTTTGAAAATGAGCTTTGAATCATACAAGAATTGACCGAACGACTCGTATTTGTCGTTCTCCAATTTCAGTTCCATCGTAGATAAGTCCATAGGTTCCTTGATCACCTCGTAATAGTCTTGTACCTCTTCCTTATTAACAGGAACTGCGAATGGCCAGGCCGAAGGATGGTTCGTCATTTCGGAGAAAAGTGTCACCATGAAGTTGTAGTGTGCACCTCTCTTTGGTTTTTGAGCCAATTTATCCATTTCTTCCAGCCAACCTGCTTCCAAGAGTCCTGGAATATCCGTAGGATCGCATGTGATGTTCTTGTTCGTCTTGAAGACTTGTAGACCTGGTCTCACCACATGTGATTTCGATCTCATTCTAATCTTCTTGTCTATAGCTGCTTTCTGAAGTAAGAGGATCTTACCCAGATCCAAGTAACGCATTATTGATGGCAACATTGCACACTGCATAAGTGTTCCTCCCTCGTAATCTTTAATATAACCCATCCAGACGGACTTATCCAACGTGATCTCCTTAGTGAAACCCTGCTTTTTAAAGTAACCGATAGCGTAGTTATCAGCGTAAGTCAAAAAGTATTTGATGGGAGAAGTAGCTCTCACGTAGTCCTTCAAGTGATTCATTAAATGTGCACCATAACCTCTCACCTGCTCGGTGGAAGAAATAGCACAGAAAACAATTTCAGCGAATTCTCTATTATTGAACGGACGGTACGTGATTCCACCAACAACAGTGAGAGGCTTTCTAACCACTGCCATAGACAAATGTGAACGATCATAGACCAATCTGGAAATATATTCTCTGGGCATTTTGGGTAATTGTTTTTGGAAAATATTCTTCAAACCAGTTAGCACAATCAAGTTTTCTCGTGTATTATCGTTATTCACCACTCTGAATTCAATTTTGCCTTCTTTTTCTTCTATTACGGAGGGTCTTTCCTTGAAAGAGTATGATTCTCCATCGAAATTGAATGTTGTTATACGTTTTCTTTCCTCTTCTGCTTCATCGTCGTCTTCATCATCTTCCTCTTCCTCCTCATCTTTCACATTTTTTTCGTCATTTGCGTCCTCATCTTTCACGTCCTCGTCTTCTTCGTCGTCGTCGTCCTCTGAGTGGTCCTTTTCGTCGTCTTCTTCCTCTTCACTGCTTTGTTCCTCTTGTTTCGGTTCCAGTTTGACCTTCTTGTTCAACGGCACATCATCGTTGTCTTCATCCTCCGACTTCACAGAAGCGATTCTTTTCCTGTCCACCATGTTTGCCTAGATATTATATCAGATTTTCGGTAGTACCAGACCACTGATGCACTGCCAATGTCCTATCTTTAAATGAATAGTGCTAGAATAAACTATTCAATTATACTAACAGCCTCCACACGTTAATAACTTTGAATTTCGTGGTGGAATCAAGATCACGTGAATGAGTTCTGTGCGCGGAAGCTAGATTACGTGCTTATGTAAGTGTTTTGGATACTAAGTCGTTATTGTATGTACAGTAATAGTAATCAATGGTGACACTCTTGGTGATGTAGTTGATGGCAAAAAAGTTCAGAAATAAAAATCCTTCTGTCATGGATGGGAGAAAGTATTCAATCTTATACGTATCGGTGAATATCCAGTGGCAAGTCAGGTGACAACTTTTACCTAATAGAAACTGTACGTCCATTAAACAAGTAACATTACTTATGCTGGACAGCACAAGACATTTCTATGACATAATCAGATTTCTCACCTTCATCACATGACACATCACATGATCTCATCCGATTTTCATCTTTTACGATGAGTAGATTTTTTTTGTTCATTATTAATCATATATCATTAAACCTGATTTTTGCCGCCGTATAAAGTGTTGATTCGTAGCCAGAGGTTTCTTTCAGAGAGCTTATTAGTGTCAGAAGTACCAGGAGTAACGAATAAGAAAATATGTCGAACTACTCTCATATGGACCAGAGCGTTACACAGGGCCAACAGGCAGTTGCAACCGTCTTGTGTTGTAACTGTGGTGTGCCAATGGACGGATCTCAAGGTCTTGTAATGTGTTACGATTGTATAAAGTTGACCGTGGACATCACAGAGGGTATCCCAAGAGAAGCCAATGTTTCTTTCTGTAGAAATTGTGAGCGTTTCTTGCAACCTCCTCAACAATGGATCAGAGCTGAGTTAGAATCAAGAGAGTTGCTTGCTTTATGTTTAAGAAAATTGAAGGGTTTGAACAAGGTCAGATTGGTGGATGCTTCTTTTATATGGACAGAACCACATTCTCGTCGTATCAGAGTCAAGTTAACCGTGCAGGGTGAAGCCATGGCCAACACCATCGTGCAGCAAACCTTCGAAGTCGAGTACGTAGTGGTAGCCATGCAATGTCCAGACTGTGCCAAGTCGTACACTACCAACACATGGAGAGCCACTGTTCAAATCAGACAGAAGGTGCCTCATAAGAGAACATTTTTGTATCTTGAACAGTTGATCTTAAAGCATAACGCCCATGTCGATACCATATCTATCAAAGAAGCCAAAGACGGTTTGGATTTCTTCTACGCGAAACAGAACCACGCTGCCAAGATGTTGGATTTTTTGCAAGCAGTAGTCCCTATCAAGGCCAAAAAGTCGGAAGAATTAGTTTCCGTCGACACACAATCGGGTTCCTCATCATATAAGTTCTCCTACTCGGTTGAGCTTGTGCCAGTGTGTAGAGACGATTTAGTTGTATTGCCAAAGAAATTAGCTCATTCCATGGGTAACATTTCCAGGTTGGTTCTTTGTTCTAAGATCTCTAACCTGGTCCATTTCATCGACACAAACACCTTACAACATTGTGAATTACCAGCTCCTATATACTGGAGAGCCCCATTTGCATCTTTGTTAGACGTTACCCAATTGGTAGAGTTCATTGTGTTGGACGTTGAGCCGACCGGAGAAATCAGAGGAAAGCACGTTTTAGCTGATATTGAAGTATCCCGTGCCAGTGATTTGGGAGTCAACGACCACTCTTTCTATGTCAGAACCCACTTGGGTGGTATTTTGCATCCAGGTGACTCTTGTTTAGGTTACTACTTGAGTAACGCCAACTTTAACTCAGACTTATGGGATACCTTGGACACAGACAATACCCCAGATGTGGTTATAGTCAAGAAGCATTACGCCAGAAAGTCCAAGAAGTCCAAGTACAGAAAGTGGAAGTTGAAGAGAATGGCCAAGGAGCACAACGATATTGTCGCCAACGACGACTCCAGACAGGCCAGACAAGAACAAGAGAGAGCAGAGAGAGATTACGAATTGTTCTTGCAAGAATTAGAAGAAGATGAGGAAATGAGACAGGCCATTAACTTGTATAAGGCTGGCGATAATGTTCCAGCCGTCTCTCACGGTCACATTGAAGACGAAGAAGAAGACGACGAAGATGCACCAGAGATTGGTATTGACGAGTTGTTGGATGAATTGGACGATATGACTTTGGAAGACACGCCAATGGCAGAGGAAGAATGATGGAAGATATTTTAGCTTAGCATATTAAGAGACAGAACCCCCAAAACCCCCCATTTAGATGGCAGCGCAAGTTAAATGTAAAGCATTATAAAATTTTCAGTTGTGGAATAATAGAGTGTTCCAAAAACCATCAGATACCATTAAGACCACGCTGACTGCCACTTTCCATCTATAGATGGGCCATTCTACCCACCATTTCCATCTCTTCTACAACCTTATCTTATCTATGTATAATAGACGTTCCTGCATTTGCCTATCAGTGTAGGGTCATGTGACCTATGAATATAATATGTCATTCCTAACTTAGTTGAAGTATCAATTGTAATGTAGTTTCTTTCCACCATATGTATATATATTGATATATATATATATGTAGATAGAATTGTAGAGTTACTAAATTAGGGAAGTGAAGATATAACTATGTCTGGGGCAATATCAGAGGAAACCGGAGTAGGGAAGACGCTTAAGTATGTGACTATCCAGTCATTTGTGGAGTCGTCTTTCTTCACGAAGCTTTCAGAGCTAAAGCTTAACGAATTCAAATTGGACGCCTCTAAAAGAGAGATAAGAGGTTTCTTTACAAATCCTAAAAGACTCAACAAGTTCAACGACTTTCCAACGCTTAATTTGGACTTCCAGAGCTTCGAAGACGGTCTGGTGGCGGACGCCAACAACGTGTATGTCAACGGAGAGTTGTTCAATGTGAATACCATAGAAGAATTCAAGAATCTCAACAAACAAGACCAATTGAAGGAGTGGGGTCAGGAAATATACAATGACATTGTGGCCGCTAAGGAATTGAACTTCAAACATTTCAATCGTTTCTACATCTTAACATTTTCGGACTTGAAGAAGTACAAGTTTTATTACTGGGTAGCATTTCCTACATTGAATTCTCCATGGAATGTAGTTGGAGACAGTGATAAGGATATTGTTGGTAAATATACGGATAAAATCAAGGAATTTCTTGAAAAAGAGACAGATTTCAATCAATTTGTCCAAGTGGTGGACGATAATTTCGTTAATTTACAAGATATACACTTAGCGCAGAAGGGGACTTTCGTATTCATTGATTCAAGTTTGAACAAGGAACAAAAGCCTTCAATTCAATTGAAGAACTATTTATATTTCCTTGCAAACAAGGGGTTTCAAGAAGTTGATATTGTCATCTACAGAAACAATGGATCTAGTTTCCATTCCTACTTGAAGTTGGATAAGAAGGATTTCAAGAATGATGTATTACCTAAGATTACAGGATGGGAGAGAACTAACCAAGGAAAACTAGGAGCGAAACTAGCAGATTTGGGATCTTTAATCAATCCTCACCAATTAGCTGAACAAGCAGTTGATCTCAACTTGAAGTTGATGAAATGGAGAATTGCTCCAGAGTTAAATCTTGATATCATTAAAGATCAGAAGGTCTTGCTCTTAGGTGCTGGAACATTGGGTAGTTATGTTGCTCGTGCTTTGATGGGATGGGGCGTGCGAAACATCACCTTTGTCGATAATGGAAGAATATCATACTCTAATCCCGTACGGCAACCTTTGTTTAGCTTCAAAGATTGCTACAGCGATAAGGGTCAAGGAGAATGGAAAGCAGCTAGGGCCGCCGAATCTTTGAAGGAAATCTTTCCTGGTGTCAATTCGAAAGGGTTAAACTTAGAAGTGCCAATGATTGGACATCCGGTAAGTGATGATGCTAAGCTGAGAGCAAACTTTGATACTCTTTCGGAGTTGTTTGACGATAATGACGTTATATTCCTTTTGATGGATTCTAGGGAATCTCGTTGGCTTCCAACTGTACTTGGATATGCAAAGAATAAGATCGTAATCAACGCAGCTTTAGGATTCGACAGTTACCTTGTCATGAGACATGGTAGCTTGAAGCAAACGGAGAAAGATCGATTGGGATGTTACTATTGTAATGATGTCGTTGCACCAAACGATAGTCTTTCTGATAGGACTTTGGATCAGATGTGTACTGTAACGCGCCCAGGAGGTGCTCTCATAGCATCGGCATTGGCAGTGGAGCTATTGGTATCGGTACTTCAGCACCCAGATTCAATCAGAGCGGCCAATGGCTCATCGACTAAATTTGGAGATGTTCCACATCAAATCAGAGGGTTTTTACATAATTTCCAACAGACTAAGCTCTACGCACCAAATTACAAGCACTGTTCCGCATGCTCCGATATTGTTATCGAGAAGTACAACGAGGACGGTTGGGAGTTTGTGAAGAACTGTCTTAATGATTCTGGATATTTAGAGGAGATATGTGGGTTAAAGAAGGTGCAAGAAGAGGCAGATTTAGCTACTGCGGACCTTTTGGGTGATATGGAATTTAGTGACGATGATGATGAGGACGCCGAGTGGCTTGATTAGTGGATTAAGGGAGGAGTTATTTGTTACTTAGAACAAGCTGTGAGAATGATCATATATAAAATAGCCAAGATACGATATGGGTAGTTTCATATAAATAAAAGAATTTAACAAGAAAGAATTGAATGCACTAAACCTAATTTTACTAGTGATATGTATTGAAAGTTATATATGCCATAATTAGTACAAAAATCAAAGAAAGCATCAAGAATAAATTTAGAGCAAAGTTCTGTTCACAAAAAACCACTTACAGTTAATCAGCCCTGTCTACTTGGATAATTAACAACAGAAGACTTCACAAATGAAACATCTGTCACCACCACCTCCACCACCTCCATCATCACTATCACCATCACTGGGCCCTCACACTTTTTTGGCACCCAAATTTCGCAGTCGTTTTTTTCTCTCTCAGCGCGCACACGCGAAAAAAACCAGAAATCAAAACATAAACAACTGCTAAGTAAAGGAATGTGAAGAGAGAGCAAAGTGAGAATATGAATGTATGGATAGATAGTTTGTTAGTTGTTAGTTGTTAGTTGTTATATATAATTATAACCATTGACTATTATTAATATATTGTATCTTGTATATTGTATACTATAGGTGGTGATTTTTACTTTGTTCATTTCAATAGGTTGGATATTGAATAGCTCAACGTGACTATCCATTTTTATTTAGAGATATCAAACTTCATTGACTACTCGTCCTACAATTGAAGTTTATATTTCTTTCATAACACATACTACAAATAGATATAGGCGTCTAATACTCACTGCTACCAGCTCAGTACATTTACACAGGTACAAATCTCCCCAATCGGCGTCAAAATCACCACTATGGCTAGCTACATCTCCCTCAACAGCCAAGCAGATATAGATCCAGATAAGATCCGTCTCTCAGATGGCGCCAGTATAGTCCATTCATGTGTCAACGCTCCGCTCAGAGGACCAACAAGAATCAGACCTTATCATCTAAGCGAAATCAATGATCTTAAAATCCAGCTGGGGCTCGTCATAAAAGACCTTCTCTTTGCTTTACTTGGCTATGAAGGCTGCTATATACGATACAGCGAAAAGTACGACGTAAACGACCAAGATTCACGCCTAGCAGGCCCCGATTTCAAGATAGCAAAGCACTTAGATATATCATTAAAAAGCATCGCTAAGAGGCTAGTCAAGTATGGAAAGTACTACTCAGGTTTGACAGGGTTTTACGAGACGTACAACCAGCCAAAATATGGAAAAGTCCTCCAGAGATTATGTCTTCTCGTAGAAGAGCTCTTGGATCATCATCAGAAAGTACTAGTGGAAATCGAGTCTGAGTTCAAATTTAATGCCAACTTCAACCTAAACATCCTTGAAAGTATCATAAACCAGGAAATCCTGAATAACATGACCCATTTGTATGAAATAACGACAAGAATACACGCCGTGACAAAAGAAAGAGCCAAAATCACGTCCGAAACCACCGATTTGCGGTTTCAGGATATCCTATCGAATGTCAAAAGCTCCATTAACCAAGCGGGTATAATAGATAGTCTAGCCAATAATGGTAAATTCGATGTGTGCAAAGGTGGTCTCGTGTTACGTATTGTTCAAGATAGGATTAATCTTTTCAAGGGAGATTCCGTATCACTGAAGTTTTTAACCGAATTGTTTGATGTAGTAAGTGAGGATTACATTGAAATGCTCAATAAGTGGTTAATAAATGGAGAGATAGACGACCCTTACGATGAATTCTTGATTAGAGAGAAACCTGTTCCAGGGTCCCTCATAGATATCTTTAACGCCAGGAGTGAACACTATTGGAACGAGCTCTTCATAGTGAAATCGGATGGCTTAATAGACCAGTTCTCCAATTTGGAGGTCCAAACGAAAATTCTTAATACCGGCAAGTTCCTCAACGTATTCAAGTTGTGTACTGGATTGCACAACTTCAAGAACCTCAATGAACTCATAGAACCAATTGACAGAATATATACGCATGATCTAGAATTGAAGATAGATGCCTTTTACAATAGAGCGAACAAGCTTCTCATGAAATTGCTCTTTGAAGGACTCCATTTCAAGCTGTTGATAAAGGAATTCCAATCTATTTTCCTCTTCGAAAATTCCTTCAATATAGATAACTTCCTTGAGAGCTCCTTCACAGAATTGAAGAGGAATAGATACGCTATTTCAGTTTCCAGATTACAGAAGAACTATTTTGAGAATTTCGAAAGAGTAGAAGAGTCTACCTCAGGAAGTGCTCCAGTGAATACGACCACTACTATTTCAGAGGTTCTAAGAAAGAATCAGAAATTCTCAATCACATCTTCAAATTTCTACGAAGTAGCCAAAGAGATAATGGAGGTGCAAACATTTGAAACAGACTTACAGGAAGAGGGTAACCTCAAAGCATTTTTGAATAGGACGTTGAAAAGAAATGTCCAGTCTTCAGAAGGTGAAAAGCAGAATATAGGGTACGATCAGAACCATTCCGACGAATATGCAATCACAAGCATTGACTTGTCTATTTCGTTGCCTTTCCCACTTAATCTAATTGTGAATAGAGAGCTATCGTATCATTATGAACTCATGTTCAAAATCCTCGTCATCATAAAATTTATTACGAAGTTCAATGATTTAACTTGGAAAGAAATCAGTCGATCGGATGTTTGGAAATACAATAACTTTGAACCTCGTGTTAAGAAGTGGGTTCTTAGATGTAGAGTCTTGCATGGGAGAATCAGGGATTTCACTAATGAGTTACAGAACTACTTAAACTACGACGTAGTCCTGTCCAACTTTGAGACATTTCAGAAGAGCATCTTAAAGACGGAAGAAGCGCTTAATGAGAGGGTTCTAGGATCAGATGTTAACCACAACCACGAATCTCACATCACTAACCCCAAAATAAAGTCGTTCAACAACTACAATAATAACAATAGTATCTTTGACGACAAGATCTCCAATAGTAAGTTAAATAAAGCAAGAACTACCGCCAACAGGAACCAGACCACTGATTATGCTAATGTGGAGAATCTCGTCACAAACCTTAGTGAGTTTTTGAATACCTTAATCAACGATTCATTGATTACGAAACCAGACTTGCTTCTTACTTTGAAGAACATGTTTGATATCATAATCCTGTTCAATCATTATTTGACCCGTCTAAAGAAGGTTTTAATTTTATGTGACGAGCAATTGTTTGAGACATATTCGAAGAATTACCCCGATAAGTTTACTGATAAATCGATGGATGGGTTACTGATCCAAAATAGATACGTCAATTTGGACAATTCGTTGCAGGACCATTTTGAACGATTCAGAGACTCACTAACTGAGTTTATTGTTACATTAAGGGCTTTTGGTGAATCCGAAAATAAACAAATCTTGGTCTTGAGCGAAAGATTAGAGAGATGTTTCCCGGAGAATTAACAGAGAAATGTTTATACTATAGAGACATAGCTCGGCAATACATTAAACAATAGTCGCATATAAATTGTACATCTACAGTTCTTGCGTTCCCATCAATAGTTTCATGACTTTAATATATTTGTATGATACATAGTACTTCTCTAGTTACCAGTAACAGCATCATCATCTACTTGCTGCTCAATCAACTCCTTAATGATTTCATCCGTCTTTTCGTCACTGTAGATTTGGAATCCGCCTTCAGCAGTTACACTAGCCAATTGAGCGTTCTTACAGTCCAACTTCTCTTCCATTACCTGTTTCAAGATCTTCAAAGCCAACAACTCAGCTTCCTTTAATGTCAAAGACTTGTGGTATTCATTTTGTAACTCGGTCTGAGCACCCTCAGAGCCTGATCCAATGGCCTTAGCATCGTATCTGTAGAAAGTTCCCGAAGGCTCAGCATGGTACAATTGTGGACCCTTGTCCTTGTCGATACCGGCGATCAATAAGGCTACACCAAATGGTCTTGACATCAATCTCTTCTCTCCGCCGGCACCTTCACCGAATCTCAAAGCCAAGTCACAAACAGACTGGGTCAAGCTCTCTACTTGGATTTCTTCGTCGTAGTATAAGTTGTGAGTTAAGGATGACACTCTGGCGTGGTCAATCATGGATCTGGCGTCAGCAGTCAAACCAGACATGGCACAGCCAATATGTTTGTCGATTTCGACGATTTTTTCAATGGAGGAGTGTTCTAGTAAAGAAGATGTCACTCTCTTTTCGACACCTAATATGACACCTTCGGAGGTCGAGATACCAATGGCGGTGGAACCAAGCTTAATGGCTTCGAGGGAGTATTCCACTTGGAACAATCTGCCTTCTGGTGAGAACGTGGAGACACCACGGTCGTATTCAGATCTTGTCAAGAACATTGTGATGTGAGTATTTAGGAGCGATTTGGGATAGTTGTACACAAATTCCAGCGATTTGTTGGTCTTATGCCTTAATCAATGGGTCTTGGTGAGCGAATTCGTGGTGGTAGACACTTGACTATGGGTACACTGAACACAGATTATTCTAGTCTCAACAAGTACAACGAAGATGCAACGAAAATGAATTTTTTTTCGATAAATGACTATCTAAACACAACAGGATAAACTACACTGGTTTTCAAATGGTTCCAACTGCAATTGTGCTGAATAACTATACCTTATTCAGTGAAGAAAGGTTGGTTAAATATTGGTGGCGGCTATTTTGTTAAGTGGCAAGCAGTTGATTGTGAGGTGCGCACGACCTTTAGTAGAACTGAATTTTTGGATTTCGCGAGCAAGAAAAATGGGGGTTGCAAAAAAAGGGGGTTTTGTTCCAAATGAGGGAGGTTGAGAATACGTGGAGTATGGTGGTGTTTGAAGGTAATTGATATGTTCGTAAGTTCGTAATTAGTTTTCTTTATCGGTTACTTTTTGAAATGGATGGATATGACGGTTATTTTAGTGAGATAGTATGTGGATGAAAGAATTTAGAGTGATTGGAAATCGGGGAGATGTTTGTACTGTTAGATGAAAGCTCTCGTCTTCATTGATAGCTACTTCTAAAGTACTATATACTACCATTATATAGAGCATAGTAAATGGCAGTAACCTTTTATGTGAATCAGTATGAGATCTGGGAGAATTCAAGTGCTGTGGAAGTCAGCTTACAAAAATATATCACTTAACTACATAACTAATATATAGGGATGCAAAATTGTAAATCTATGCTCCAATAAATCATCCTGGAGTTATTTTGCACCCATTAGAGAAAGAAAAGATAGACTTTCGTCTCCAATTCTTACCAAGTGACATTTCCATTCCCTTTCACTACATTCTTGTCATACATATATGTTTATTGTCCGGATCCCCGGACGAATAGGTCGTCGCTAAATAACTTTAATATCTTCTATTCAACAATTTACTGGACTATCTAAGCCTTTGGAGCCAATTGGACAATCTTCTCAGCAGCAGCATCCAATTCTTCGAAAGCGAACAACTTCAAGCCAGACTTGTCAATCAATTCCTTGGCTTGAGCCATGTTGGTACCTTGCAATCTGACGACAACTGGAATTTCCAACTTGAAGGTCTTAGCAGCAGCAATCAAACCCTCGGCGACGTAGTCACATCTGACAATACCACCGAAAATGTTGACGAAAATACCGTTGACTTGCTTGTCGGACAAAATCAATCCGAAAGCCTTCTCAATGGTCTCTGGGGTAGCAGTACCACCACAGTCCAAGAAGTTAGCTGGAGCACCACCGTACAACTTGATGATATCCATGGTGGCCATGGCCAAACCAGCACCGTTGACGATGTTAGCAATGTTACCGTCCAACTTGATGAAGTTCAAACCGTATTTGGAGGCCTCAACTTCTTCTGGGTCCTCTTGGGTTGGGTCTCTCCAGGAGAAGACTTCTTCCTGACGGAAAGAAGCATTGTCATCGAAACCTAACTTGGCATCCATGGCCAAGACCTTGTGGTCTGGGGTCTCAGACAATGGGTTGATTTCGACTTGGGTACAGTCACGTTCCTCGAAGACCTTGTACAAGTTTTGGATGGTCTTAGCAGCTTCTGGGATAGCTTCGTCGGTGTAACCTAAGACAGAGGCAACCTCAGTGGCCAACTTGTCAGTGACACCCTCCTTCAAGTCAACCTTGAAAGACTTAATGGCATCTGGGTCCTTTTCGGCGACACCCTCGATGTCCATACCACCTTGGGAGGAGGCAACAATGATTGGGGTTTGAGAAGCTCTGTCGTTCAAGATAGCAAGGTAAGCTTCAGTTCTGGCGTCTCTTCTCTCAACGATGTAGACAGCAGTGGTTTCCTTACCGGCAGCACCGGTTTGCTTGGTGATTAACTTGTAACCCAACATTTGGGAGGCCAAGTCTCTGGCTTCTTCTGGGGAAGAGATCAACTTGACACCACCTTGGAGGCCAGAGTCGAAGTGACCCTTACCACGACCACCGGTCAAAGCTTGAGCCTTGATGACCAATTCGTTGGTACCCAACTTCTTGGCGGCCTCGAAGGCACCTTCGGCAGTGGTAGCGGCGATACCTCTTGGGACACCGACACCGTATTGTTCCAATAAGGCGGCAGAACGGTATTCGTGTAAAGATAAGAATCTCTTCTGTTGAGCAACGGCCTAAAGAGATGTTAGTAGATGTTTATAAAGTAGGAGTGAGATGGATTCCACGGAGAAGTATGATTGAGTCGTAGGAGGATTTAGATTTCAATGAGCTGCATGGATAAAGCATTTGCTCCTTCTATATGAGCTTTTCATCGGTATTTCACAGATCATTATTGCTTGTAAACCAATACCAATCTCGGATATTGACGGCTTGACCAATCTGGTTGCGCCTATCGTTCTCAAACGCAAGAAAATCACAATAGAGCTTCTGTCTGGTAAGATTCCCTTCATCTATGCCATTGCAGAGCTCAATGTCAATGAATCACGTCCATTTCCATCTGACGCATGGTTGAACAAGCTACAGCTTCTGAGAAACAGGCATCTCGATTCGACCAATGCATTACGACACATAGCGGGCCAATTCCCAGAAATAAAAAGCCTTCTCGACATTAAATGGCCCTTCCTACAACTCCAATGGAGCCTTTCTCCATAGAAACGTGTTTTCCATCCCAAATCACCGGCCGTTTCCAACCTCGACGGTCCACGGCGGCAGATTCGATCCCTGGATCGACCACTGGCAAAATACATACTCTGGAAGCACGAGCAAAGGATCTAGATAACATGATTGCGGCTGAGTTCACTGAACGGGACTAGTAGTTCGACGGATGTCTGGTTTGTGCTGTTGGATGAACAAAGAACCGAAGAAGACAGTGGTTTAAACTTTACTGCCAATTTTGGTGGTTGAAATTAAACGCTCAAACGAAACAGTGCGCCATTCCAAGGTGAATTACACAAAGACGGAAGTGGTGTAAGAGGCACAAGGGGAATCCTGCATGGGCCCCGGTAGAGCCGAAGAGGATTGGGTGGTATTGGGTGGATGAGAGGTGGGAAGTGACAGGGTTGGAGAGACGCTCGGACAGGGTTGCACCGGGGGAGGATGGAGAGATTTTGCGGGAAGAGAGAGGAAGAGGAAAGTAGGAAAGAAGAGAGAGGAAAGAAGAGAAGCGAGGTTTCGGTAGTGGGAGTGAGGAGTGAGGAGTGCGTGAGAGTGTGATTTTGAGATAGAGAGTGAGATAGAGAGAGGTTTTGTGAGGGAGATGTAGAGTCGTTGAGGTATTGTAGTGGGATTTGTGGTGAGCGTTGTAGTGAGAATTGGGAGTTTTCGAGTAAACTGTTTATTTCAGAGAGGGCTACACAGATTACAGATGGGGCTGATAGACATGATAGAGACCGTAGACGATTGCAAGATTACAAGATCACATATCATGGGGTTGAAGTTGCAGAAAAGTCCGGGGTATGTAAGTATCTAAAATGGCCTAATGATAATGTATGAAAACAGGTTTTATGGCGCTATGGTGAAGTGTTTGTTCGTCTCTTTATTGGTCTTAGGGATGGTTCGTGGTTGATGGTACGAGTGTCGGTTTTCACGCTTAAGTTTCTCGCTAGTGACACGAAAATCGCATTTTTTGCGGTAAAATATGTAGCAGCCTCGAGAAATGTGGAGTGCTCAGGAACCCACGAAGACTCGTAGTTTTCTACTATAATTCGATCGATTCCGTAATCTAGAGTAAACAGCAACAATATCGTCACCTTTTGGTGTCTTTCTAATTCTACTTGTCTTATCAAAGTCAGAGCTAGTCTCGTTAATCTCCCCCACTCTGTGGCTCTCTCAACGGTGGATGTCTGCCTGCGTGGGCCCTATGGTCCAACAATTCTTAATTAAGGCATTTTCTGGCGCGGCACGCTGGGCGAGCAAACTGGAAAAACCGTCCCGGACTGGCATTGTTCCGTTGGTGAGCTAGCGACATTTTCCGGGCTTGCACCGAATAGTGATTAAAGTAGCGAGAGTGGAAAATAGACGGCACTTGCACCTATAAAATAAGGAGAACAGAGAGGCTAGCACTAATAGTAGTAACACAAGAATATTACTCGTGAAGACAGTTACACACTACTGTCCAGTAAATTGCAATGTAGACATAACAACACACACAACAACAACAATAACAACAGCAGCAATAATTGCTTCTTGCGTCTACTCTACTCTTCTCGAGTAGAATTGACCCACAAATAATCGAGTTTCAATACACCATTCATCCTGCTATTGTATACCTCTCCCCATACATTGTGTTTGCCCATCTCAAACCGCTGCTCATCTCCCATTGAGAAATATATGTTTCCTATCTTTCCCGAGAAGTCGGCATAAAACCGCTCCTCCCCTCTGAAAAATAGAATTTTCCACCGATAGTCGCATACAGTGCTTTCATTTATTATTCACACCATTGACCGGAAATGGTTCATACCATCCGGTAAGAAAATTTAATATCAATGGCCGGAATTGTTTCATAGTAAACCCCCTAAAATATTCCAACCAAAATTCGGAAAATGTTAAGACCAGTCGACGGAATTTTTCGTAATATTCAATTCCAATATTAATACCACAGGTATATCTGCTCCTCTAAAAAGATTTCATAGTGGTACGAGGTGTGGTACACTCGATTTCTTGTTGCCATGCAACGCTTATGGAACATTAAACAAATACTTTTTTGCGGCCATTTTCATGTGCGAAGACTACAGCTTTTTGGATGAGAGATTATTCACTATGTGATTATTAAATATAATGGAATATAAAGTATACATAATCTTATTGAACGTAAACATGAATTTCAATTCAACTGTACTTCCTGACGGTTTCATTGATGGTCTCGGTAATAGATTCTATTCCGAAACGGATATGATGACTCTTGAGTCAGAGATGGTACCTGTG